>JAQZBX010043012.1:0-21813 GCA_029593785.1 Cabassous unicinctus | reverse complement strand
CTGGAGATGTAACTGCAAACAAAATACAGCCCTGTCTCTCAAGGAGGATGCAGTCTAGGGCAAGAGACAGGCAATTAAAATGAGCAAACACAAAATCTGTACAGGGGGCTCTGGAAGCACCCAGCTGATAAATGATAAACCAAGATAAGGGACAGAACAGCCAGGGAAGGCGTCCCAGAAGTGACATTTAAGTTGAAACCCAACATATGAACTGAGGGTTAGCCAATGCAAAGGCACGAGGTTGAGGGAGTTGAGGTGGCAGGAAGGGAGCACGGAAGCCAAGGGCACAGCATGTGCAGAGGCCTGTGGCAGAGGAGAGCACGGTCCTCTCGATGAGCTGAGAAGGGTTCCATCTGGCCAGAGCGCAGGCCTGAGGCTGGAAAGCGGGCAGGCCACATGGCGAAGGGCCTTGTAAATCACAGCAAAGAGGCTGAGGTTTATCTTAAGCTTAACAGAGCTCCACTGAAGGGTTTTGAAATAGGGACTGACATGTTCACCATGTCTTAGAAAGGTCATTCTAGCTGCAACTAGAGGAAACAAGACTGGGCAGGGCCACTGTGGAGGGTGCTGCCAACACCTAGGAAGAGATGACAGCGGTGCAGAGCGAGGGCATGACGGCGAGGGTGGAGGGACCGGGTCACCCTGCGGAAGCATTTATGAGGTAGGACCAGCAGAGTCTGCTGAAAGGGAGGCCAGGGAGAGGGAGGCGTCAGGCAGGGGTGACAGGCAGGAGTGAGTGCGGCAGCAGTGAGTACACTGGCCTGGAGGTCAGAAGCTAGATTTGGGAAACATAATTGTATGGTGGTAAATGGAACTGGGGGGAGGCTAGAATGACCCAGAAGAGTACACAGAGCAAGCAAGGGGTCTTGGCATTCAGAACCCCGAGAATAACAAGGCAAGAAAAGCCTGCAGAGGGAGAAGAGGAGAGGCAGATAACGGGGCCTCTACAGCCAAGGCAAGGGGGCGCTTCAAGGAAACGGAGTGGCCAGTTATGCCCACCGCTGCCAAATTTTAACAGGAGAAGGGCAGAAAAATAACTGTTGGGTTTAGTGCCAATAAAGGTTTTGCTAAAATGTGCCAAAGGAAGAAAACATGTACAAAAGCAAACTGGTGAGGGGTTAAGGTAAAAAGGAATATATCTGGATGGTACCAAAACATTGTAAATGTGCTTAATGCCACTGAATTGTACATGTTAAAATCATTAATATGGCAAACTTTATGTTTTATATGTGTTACCACAATTTAAAAAATTAAAAAGTGAAAAAAAAAATTTATCTGAAATAGCTAGGAAAGCCTGTGGAATGAGTCCCTACTCTTTAGGAATCTATCCCTTACTCCTCCGTCACCCCAGACTCTACCCTTCCCTAAAAATCCCAAATCACCGTATTTCTAAATAGGCAATAGCTTGGTAAGCTTTATCCTGAGCAAAATTCTAGACCAATCTGCCCATTTCTACTGCTGCACACTATAGAAGATGATAGTCGCTCCCCTCAGTACTGAAGAAGAAGAAGGGCATTGCTCCCTAACGCATTACTTTGAAAGTCAACTGATTCCTGCTCCCACCACCCTGGGCGATGGCCAGGCAGCCACAAGATGCCCGGGCAGAGCAGCCCAGTCCCCGCAGCACCAACAGCTTGCACAGGACTGGGGCAGGCCTCCCGTCCTCAGGACACCTACGGCTCCACCTCTTTGAAAAACACGCATTTAGGACAATTTGCTCTACAAATTCCCAGAACTATGCAGAAAAACTTTGGCAATTAATGCTTCTATGTTTTTGAATAAAAAATATTAACAACTTCCAGGAAGATGGCAGACTAGAAAGACATGGGACTCACTTCTCTCCCAGAAAAATAGCTAGAGGACAGGCATCAACGGCCTGGGAAAAAACTATTTTAGGGTTTAGGACACCAAGGGAAGGCTGGACACTACCCAGAGGAGAGAGGGGCAAAGGAAAAGAACTGTGATGGCAAAAATGAGAGTTAAAAGCCACAGCTGGAATGCCAGCACCATCCCCCACCCTATAGACACTTTGGAATTCTCAGGCCTCCTGGCCGGGGGCTACAGACAAAGGGGTCCCCAGGGATCCACCTCCCCAGGAAAGGGGAGAGAAGGACACAGCCTAAGGCTGACTCAGCTTTCGCCCCACAAATTTATTCTGTTGTGTCTCATGAGCCCTTACAGGCCGGGTGGGGCTGCGCCATTGTTTGCCTTGGGAGCCAGCAAGGGCCTAAAGGGATCCAACCCTCTCAATCTTCCTCTCTACTGACCAGGACTGGTTGCTGAGGACGCAGAGGGGAGTAGAATTATCTCCTACCCGGGAAAAGGGAGGAGGGCTGCCAGCAAAGGTTGGAGAACTGCCTCTGAGAAAGTTTTAATTACTAGGCTCTTGGCCTCCAGGCAGGAAGCTCTGCCACATTGATCCAGTCTGTGTTGCAGCAAACACACTCCAAATGACATTGAATTGAGAGGGCTGTCAAAGAGCGCCATCTACTGGCAGACCAGAATTGCACATGAAGAAAGAAAAAGTAAATAAGTGAGAGAGGCTTTTTCTGGCCTTTACAACCTCCCTCCCCAAGGCTCTTGGAAGCAGGTCTGCAACTCCTTACTGGGTCCAGGTCCCAGATTTGAGCAACTAAAAGGGACAATCCTAAAGACCCAGAACAGGTTGAACCAAGAATCAAAGAACAGAGGTAACACAGCCTCCAGCCACTAAAACCCTACAAAACAGAGAGAAATTGAGCATCTAGGTAAATTCACTGCCCTAATCAGATGCATAGACATCAGCAAAAAATTACCAGCCATACTAAGAAAATGAAAGAAATGGACCAAGAAAAGGAATATATACCAAAGCCCCAGAAGAGATGCAGGATTTGAGACAACTAACCAACGAGAAGCACACAAATTTCCAAAATCAAATTAATGAGTTGAAAGAATATGGCTAAAGAGATAAAGACATCAAGAAGACACTGAGTAAGCACAAAGAAGAATTTGAAAACCAGAATAAAAAAGTAACAGAGCTCATGGGAATGAAAGACACTACAGGTGAGATAAAAAATACATTAGAGAAGGGAAATAGATGTGGCTCAAGCTGTGGGGCTCCCATCTACCGTATAGGAGGTCCAGGGTTTGATTCCCAAGGCCTCCTGGTGAAAGGCAAGCTCGCCCAAGCGGAGTGCTGGCCTGCGCGGAGAGCTGGTACAACAAGACGACGCAACAAAAAGACACAGAGGATACAATAAGAGACGCAGCAGACCAGGGAGCTGAGGTGGCACAAGAGACTGAACATCTCTCTCCCACTCCGGAAGGTCCCAGGATTGGTTCCTCGTGCCACCTAAGGAGAAGACAAGCAGACAATGAAGAACACACAGAGAGCAGACAGTGAGCACAAAACAATGGGGTAGGGGGGGGATAAATAAGTAAATAAATCTTGGGGAAAAAAAAGGGCAAAAAACTTGAACAGACATTTGCCCAAAGAAGAAATACAAATGGCAAAAAAACATATGAAAAAATATTCAACATCACTAGTGATTAGGAGAAATGCAAATCAAAGCTACAATGAGATATCACTTCACACCTATTAGAATGGCCACTATTAAAAGGTTCAGAAAACTACAAGTGTTGGAGAGGATGTGGAGAGATAGGAACATTTATTCACTGTTGAATGTAGACTGGTACAGCCTCTGTGGAGGATTGTTTGGCATTTCCTAAAGAAGTTGAATATAGATTTGCCATATGACCCAGCAATACCACTACAGGGAATATACCCAGAAGAACTGAGAGCGGGGACATGAACAGATATCTGCACACCGATGTTCATGGCAATATTATTCACAATTGCCAAAAGATGTAAACAACCCAGGTGTCCATCAACTGATTAATGGACAAACTGTGATGTATTCACACAATGGAATATTATGCAGCTGTAAGAGGAAATGAAGTGGGAAGCAGATGTGGCTCAAGTGATTGAGCTCCTGCCTACCACATGGGAGGTCCCAGGTTCGGTTCCTGGTACCTCCTAAAGAAGATGAGCAAGACAGCGAGCTGGCACAATGGGCTGGCATGGTGAGCTGATGCAACAAGATGATGCAACAAGAGACACAAGGAGGAAAACATAATGAGCGACACAACAAAGCAGGGAACGGAGGTGGCTCAAGCGATTAGGTGCCTCCCTCCCACACAGGAGGTCCCAGGTTCAGTTCCCAGTGCCTCCTAAAAGGAAGATAAGCACACAACAAACAGACACAGCAAATGCAAACAACAAGGGGGTGGGTAGAAATAAATAAATAAATCCTTAAAAAAAAAAAAAAAGAAGAAGAAATAGCACTTGTCAACATGGATGAACCTGGAAGACATTACATTGAGTGAAGCAAGCTAGAAAAAAAAAGGACAAATAACTATATGAATGCACTACTGTGTAATCTCATGGAGTTAATAACTGGAATATGGGTCACCAGAAAATAGAATGAGTTTAGAGAATGGAAAGCTGAGGGTGAACTTGTGCAGAGTTGATAAAAAGGACGTGCGTTAATCTTTGGCAATACACAGAAAAGGTGAAAGCCCAACCTAAATTTTGTAACTAGCAGTACTATTATGTGGGTATGAAATCTGTTTAAGGGGAAAATCTAAGGTCATGTATACTACTAAAAGGAAAGCTAAAAAATGTAAGTAACATGGGTCCTGTATAGCATAGTAAAAACATATGTGAAATAAAAATATGGATAAAATTGCATATATAAGACTGTTTTTCTTTGAAACTGAAGAAATGTATGTTAATACTACAAGATGTTAATATGAGACAAAAAAAAAAAAAAAAATCAGGCTAAGTGAAAGAAACCAGACACAAAGTACTACATATTGTATGATTCCATTTATATAAAAGGTAAATATAAATCAGTTTATAAAGTTAGATTAGTGGTTATGTAGGGCTGGCGAAGGCATGCTAATGGATGTGGAGTTTTTCTTTTTGGAATAATGAAATTGTTCAAAAACTTTTTTGTGGTGATGGATGCACAACATTGTGATCATACTAATAGCCACTGATTATAGACTTTGGATAGATCATATGGTATGTGACTATATCTCAACAAAACTGCTTTAAAATAAATAAATAAATAAATAAGCAAGAATAGCCAGAAATAGAAGCTATGTACAACAGTGGAAGCATAGAGAGATTGGCAGGTGAATACTTTTGTTTGTTTTTTGTTTATTATTATTATGAAATGAAAATGCTTTAATAATGATCGAAGTGATAAATGCACAACTATGCGACTATACCAAATACCAGTGATTGTACACTTTGTATGAACTGTATGTTTTATTAATATGTATGAATAAAATTGATTTGTTTAAAAAATATATTAACAAAGGAAATACATAAAGTTACAAAGAACTTGCCTGTTTGTGTATATGGCACACTCCTTGTTGTTAATCTTTAAGCATTCACTGTACTTACGAAGGGCATCTTCGTAGTTTTTATCCTTTACACACTGATTTCCTTCTTCCTTCAGGATTCTAAACATTTTTTCATCTGTGGAGACCCCCACCAAAAAAAAGAAAGAATTATTCAGTAGGCACCTCCACAAAATCTTAAGTACATCTGTAAGTAAATCCTCTAGTACAAATAAACTTGACCACATACAATGCAAAGCTAAAGTGGAATAAAATACTGTATACAAATTAAAAACATAAATTGGCTATAAGTAAAAATAATAATATAATTATGGCACTATTATTTTCAAGTCAGAAAATAAACAGAAGTAGCTTTCATCATTTCACACATATTAGCAGGCCTTCTTCTCTGTACTGGGATTCCAGAGACAAAAACTGAGGCTAGAACCACCCCAGAAACAAGCCAAACAGGGCACCAGGTCACGGTGACCACGTGGAGAGGCAGCGCTCTAAACACGGCTGCCCTGAACCAGCACACTGCCCAGCGCCTCCTGGCACCGCCAGCCAAGCTGCCTCACGTGGGGCTTCAAGGCAGTACAGGTGACCTTTACTTAGCTTGCAAGTGTGACAGAATGCGTCTATAAAAGGGAAATAAAAACAGCCACTGGAAACAAACCTCTGAAGGCCTGAAGTGGTCACCACCCCTAATTTTCTTGGAAAATCACACCTCCCCCACTCTTCTGCCCCTGCAGTTTAGACAAGAGGGGCGGGAGAGGATGTGGCTCAAGCCAAGGTTGAGCGCCTGCTTTCCACATAAGAGGTCCCGGGTTCCATTCCCCGTGCCTCCTAAAAACAAAAACAAAAAACAAACAGCAAGCAAACAAACAAAACAAACAACTCAGGGTAGCCGATGTGGCTCAGTGGTTGAGCACCAGCTTCCCACATATGAGGTCCCAGGTTCAATCCCCAGCCCCGTCTCCTTAAAAAAAAAAAAAAAAAAAAGAGGGGCGCCACCCCAGCCCACTTCTTGGGGTAATTCCTGTTTAAATTAATCAGCACTTTATATTCTCTTGGCCACAATAACCTAATTGGGGCAGGGATGGGCCTATGAGAGCCAGTAAGCTGCACAAAGATTTTTGCAGCAGCTTCTGGGAAAGTAATTCATGCTCTTTGCCATGGCATTTATTTGATGCTGAGAGGAAAAGCTATTTTGCCTTCCTGTGATACAAGGGTAAAGTCTGTCTGAGAACGGAGCCAAGAGAGCAGGGCAAAGGCCAAGACCAAGAGCTAGAGAAAGTCTGAGCCCAGAATCCAGCCATGCCTGCAGCTACTCTATACCTCTGGAATTCTCCGATAAGAAGCAATAAACGGCCTTTATTCTTGATCCATTAAGGGTTGGGTTTTCTGTTGTCTGCAACTAAACAAGTCCCAATCATTCATTACCAGAATTACAGACTATTTCTGTTATTTTACAGCAAACATGGCTGGCTCCCTGTTCAGAATCCACCTGGTAGCCTGATATCATTCAGCTCTCATCCCCCTCAGTGACCACATGATGGGAACCCAGGCCTAAACCCATCACCACATGGCATTTCTTCATCAAACGGATTGGCTCAGGAATGGGTACACGACCAAAGTCAAAGCAAGAGAATAAAAGGTTAAAAAGCTAGGGCTCTGGACAACATATTTTTTCATCCTTAAAATAACACCTCCAAAAGCAATGGTGCTTCTTTCCCTTTGGACATTGATATGTTGCAGACAGGAATCCTAGGACTGCTACAGTTCTACAATTTCCAGCCAAAGCCTGAACCCTGATGAGCCAAGGTAGAATAATGTGCCCGACTTTAGAGGCTGTCTGGGCCTTTCAGTTACATGAGCCAAGCCTTACCTTGCAGTGTAAGTCCACAGATTTTCTGTGATTTGCAACCAAAGCTTTCTAATGTAACAAAGTATTGAAATGTAAAGTTTTAAACCTCTGTAATGACTTTACCTTCTGGAGTAACTTGATACATAATAAAAATCCATAACTTGAAACTTAAAATATACCTTTAAATTCTGCAATCTAAAACATCTGATAAATACATTGAATTTATAGTATAAAGTTGGAAACGTAAACAATAATCATATTTGTCCCTCTGCATGAAGTTACTCACTTCTTCCTCTTTTATTTCAAATCACACGTTTCTACCTAGTGTTCCATGTTTCAAAAGATCTCACACAATGGTTGTCAAATGATACTAACCCCAAATTCTGTTTTATAAACCCTAAAACAGAGGATTTTTTTTCCTAGTTTGTTGGAAAATTTTCCACTAAATTTTCTTCCCATTTTTTTTAAACCTTGGGTATCCATTCTCACTAATAATCAGTAAACAAACACAAAAAGAACAATTCAGAAAGAGCTGATTATACTTGTGCTTATGATTTTCTATCACACGTCTATAGGATGGTTGCTATGTGCATTTTGTTAATAATAAATAGCTAACCTTTTTTGAGGAAATACTTTGTGCCAGGCCCCATTAACAATGGACTCTACAAAACCAGAGATCTTTCATATTTTCCTAGGACTGCTAAATCATCTAAAAGCTCTGGCAGATGATCCTTTCCTGTTCTTTCCAAGTAGTGAAAAGGATGAGGGTCTAACAATAGCCATTTGGACAGTACAGCTCAGGACCTTTATCTGTCAGATGAAGCTCAACCCAGGGACACTCACGGAGCTCCTAAGCAGACAGGAGAAATGGGGTCTCAACTGGCTTTAAAGCACAGAAAGCAAGAATTAATCACATTAAACACTATGCACAAAGTAATAAGCTAGGCACTATGGGAATACAGATATATTAATAACTATGCCATAAGGCAGAAAGAGGTACCTCCTATACATTCATGTTGTACCTTATTACAATATGAAAAGTAATCAATCTTATTACTTTAGCCTCACCACATACTACTAGAGAGCTATATGATACCTAATTCTTTTTCTTATTGTTAATATTCAACTTAAGAGGTTGCTATAGGGCTTACACAGTCAACACATGTGCTAAGTATTTTATATGCCTATCTCCATTTATTCCTGAGAACCCCATGAGATAGTTACAAATATTTTTCCCTTTTATTTACACTAGGACACTGGAGATGAGAAGCTACTTCTTCCCCCCTACCCTTCATTTTCTTCATTAACAAGGAGATCTTGGTCATGTCACATTTATCCAATCTGTGCTCAATCTTTCTGAAAACTGGAAAACCAACTGAGTTTGTTTTTAGGATTAAATGAGATAAATGTGCCTGAAGCTACTACTTAAGACAATATAATTAGAAAGAGGGAGAATTGGAATTTCAACCCGGGTCTGTCACCAGAGTTCATCTCTCATCCCTGTGCTTTACTGTGAAAATAAACACCAAGCTCAAGGTAACCTTCCGAAGAAAGGAGTGCAGGCTCTCCTCACCTGGGATGCCTGGCTGGTGCTGGCTGCAGGAATCTCCCCCTTGATCTGGGGTCGTCTCTGCTGCAGGATGCCACGTTCGCAACTGCACAGAGGTGGGCACGGCTGGAATGGGTGACAGCTTCTCTCGCCAGCTTGGGCCATCCAGATCCATTAAAATTCTTGTTATTCTAAAAAGAAAATGAGTCCTCTA
Organism: Cabassous unicinctus; assembly: GCA_029593785.1. Lineage (NCBI taxonomy): Eukaryota > Metazoa > Chordata > Mammalia > Cingulata > Chlamyphoridae > Cabassous > Cabassous unicinctus. The sequence goes on along the minus strand of JAQZBX010043012.1, from coordinate 12,795 downwards.
TTGATCATACAATTTGCCTTTTATGTTACTAAAGGTCATATCAAGAATAAGATTTACAAATGCTATGCAACTGTGTAATGCCTCACAGAAAACATAAAATCTCGAGCTGTTTTGTGTCTACATAAACTAAAATGGCTTCAAAGGGACTTTTCAAAGTTGCCATAAACTATGTAATCTTAGATCATTTTTAATCAAAAGAAAAATTGAGACGTATCTAATTTGTTAAAAAGTTTGTATATATTGTGTAACATATAAAATATAATACATTAATCGTCATATGTATATATGATAAAATTTTAATTTTTGAAAAAGTGAAATATAAAACTAAAATTTAGGAAGCCTAGAAGGTATGTCCCCCCAATATTTAATACAAGTATTAAATTGATAATGTGAGAATAATCAGAAGTACTTTAGATTTTCTGACCAAACTATACTAAAATGGTTTAAAACTGGTGTACAAGACTGGCTGCTAAAATTGATAAGGGTTAGCTGCCTATGTTATACTGCTTTTTGTTAATATATGTACACATGGTTAAGATATTCTTACCTCGTATTTTTTCCATCTCTAAAGTTATCCACTCATTTTGTTTTCACATGAATAAAGATGAACAAATGGCATACAGGAGTCTACTATGAGGGGCCCCTGTATTTATGCCATTTACTAATGGCCATCATAAAATTCAGGTTAAAATCCTTAAAGATCACTTTCTCAGTATTTTAAACATACAAAACATCTTACTTAGATAGGAAAAAAAATTGAATTATGTCTTTGGGATGAAGCTGGTTTCAAAAAGGTGCTTCCCAAGACTGAGAAGGTTCAGTGGTAAATAGTAGAATGCAATCAAGTTAGTTAACTCAGGAGTTTCATGTATTCTTTGTGGGAGAAATTTTTTATATTTATAGACTGACAAATATAATATACATACTCTACCTACAGCTTCTTAAACTGAAATTTCAATACTGATCTTTGATTATCTATTTTAGTGTTTAAAAATAATTTTTTTTTGAAAATTCATGTATAACCACCCACAACTGCAGAAAGAAGCTTTAGAAAAAGAATTTTCAAGCAAAACTTGTATTACCAGCAGAGAGGAAGGAAGAAGCAGCTGAAAAGAGATGATGTGTTGCCAGGGAGTAAATAAGTATGTGCAGGGAAATTTAACATGTAAGATTCCTGGAGAGGAAGAGAGGAATATGGTTAATGGAAGACAGAAACAAAATAAGCACAGATGTTTAAAAAATAATAATCTGCTGATGTTTAATTTTCTATAATGAACTGGAATAGATGAAAAAGCAAGCATAAATCTGGGATTTACAAAAAGGAATAGTGAAAATTTTAATGTAAATTTTATATAAAATAAATATATATGGCAAAACCAGACAAAATCTCCTTATCTTTTAATAAAACAATATATCAACAAGAACCATCCAATTAAAAAGACTGACACTTAAAATTTAATTTGTAAAAAAGAATCTTGAGCTCATCTGAAAAGTATATTTCTCAAAAAGTTAAATATAGAATTACCATATGACCCAGCAATTTCACTCCTAGGTATATACTCAGAAGAACTGACAACAGGTAGTCATGCAAATATATGTACACTAATGTTCATGTCAGCACTATTCACAATAGCTTAAAGGTGGAAACAACCCAAATGTCCATCAACTAATGAACAGATAAACAAAATGCAGTCTTTCCATACAATAGAATATTATTCAGCCATAAAAAGGAAAGAAGTCCTGATACATATGACAACATGAATGAACCTCGAAAACATTATGCTAAGTGAAAGAAAAGGTTACATGTTGTATGATTTCATTTACATGAAATATACAGAATAAGTAAATCCATAGAGACAGAAAGCAGATTAGTGGTTTCCAGGGGCTGGGTGTGGGGAGTAGAGGGATGAGAAATGACTGCTTAATGGGTATGGGGTTTCCTTTTGGGGTGATGAAAATGTTTTGGAACTAGATAGAGGCGGTGGTTGCGGTGATAGAACCGTCACTTTAAAATAGTTAATTTTATGTTCTGTGAATCTTACCTCAATTTAAATAAAAAAGTCTAATGCAGAAGGTTAAAAAATGTGAGTAATCATGCTTTTTCAGCCACTCTATTTCTCCCTTCAAGCCACCCAGCCATATCACTACTAAAACTAACTTCCCAAAATACCTTTTTATTAGGATCCTCTCTCTATGCCAGATTCTTTGAGGCACCTTCCCATCTTGTTCCACACAAGCTCCTAGCCCAGCATGAGAAGATCTTACTTTCCCCTCCCCTATGATCTTGGAACTACTGGGCAGGGGATGGGGCAAATTAAAAGCAAAGTCCCAAGGCACAGGAGTGAACTATGCTCTGTCTGCTGGAGAATTCATTTATCCAACACATTTTCATGGAGGACGTCTGCTGGGTGAGGTACTACAGCTACAAAGATGGACAAAACACTATCCCTGACCTCACGGAACTCTCAGTATAACAATAGAAAAGAAATGTGAGAGGGAGTGTGAGAATTTTAAAACTTCCTATGTGGAAGTTCAGAAATAAAAGATGGCACAGTGTGATGGGGGCACTGAGGAAGGGAGCCTGAGGTGTGTGCCTGGGGGTGCGAGGAAGGCTGGGTAAGGGAAAGAAGTTTCCTAGAGGAAGCAAAACCTCTCCTGTAGGATGAGATGGAAATTAACTGGACAAAATGGGACAAGGGTCTTCTAGGCAAAAGAGACAGCATGATAAAAGGCACACAGGCTGAACTACCGGCACTTATGGGGAGCAGCAGATCATGTGCAGTGAGAAGGCTGAGCCCAGTCCATCCCACTCTGCCTCAAATAACCAAGATGGACCCTTTCTTCTAGTCAGGCTGGGATTAGACAGGTTCCCTATGACCACAAAGTAGAAGCTCCAGGGAATGGCTATCAGCTCTGCACACAAATCTTTCCAACAGTTTTCTCCAAAATGGGCGAGGACCATATGGGGAGGTATGGCATGATTTACTAAATGAATTAATCCAAATCATGCCATTCTCATTTTCTGCATTTTTGCTCTCTCTCGTCCAGGGGAGGGCGGCCTGACCTCTCTGTGATCCTCCACCTGACTAAGACATTTTTGCACTTGGGGATAATCTGTCTTATGTTGTTACCCCCAGCTAGATGGTAGTTTGCTTAAAGACAGAGTCCAGGTCATTTTTTTTTCTTGTGTCCTTTTTTGGGGGGACTGGGGCTTCACATACTAGGTCACCACAGGGCATGTGTAGCACATAGATACTTGTAAATGCTTGAGAAGTTATGCTTTGGGAAAAATTGGGATCAGAAAATTCACAACTAGAAATGTTACCCAACTAGTACTTTTAAATTTCACTTGAAAGCAATATATGAAGTTTGCAAAGTCTTACCTTCCCATTCTGAGTCAGGGGACAAAAAGGTCATTATACAAATTAGATCCAATTTTTTTTTTCTATTTCAACCATTATAAATTAATATTCATCCTAGATGAGGGTCTATTTACAAGGACATACAACAAATATCTACTAAGCTCAAGACATCCAGTCTCCTGAGGAGAGACAAAAGATGTTTCCACTAACAGATGTCGTGCCAATGAACATCTGCAAATCCTGTAGGAGGAGAATATTCACTGCACTTTTGGATCTTGCCCCATCATTAGTTCTGATTTATGACATCAATAAAAACACTTTCCTAACCCCATACATATTTACAAATACTCAAATTAATTTCTGTACATTTTGAGCATCAGATATGAGTTACATCCTATGTTATAAAAAAAAAAGAAGAAGAAAATTATTCTCTGAATAGTAATAAACGGACCAGGAAATAAATAACATAAAGTTGTGAGAGGACAACTCAAAACATATTAAGGGATATATTAAGGGACAGTTAGAAGTTAAATTAGAGAGAAAGAATCATTTGGTTTTAATGGCGTGAATAAGGCAATCTTCATGTAAAATAAACAACTGAGAACACAGTTTACACCTGGGATCTTTCTTGAAGTGTAGAGGATGAAAAAACTCCAATTCCATTATAAAACAACTGGCCTTTAGGGAGCTGCCTATTAGATTACCTGTTAATACTGTCATTTGCTATCTGGATTCCACAGTCTATTTGCAAAACTGTTTTATAATCCACATAAGCTTTCCGATACTGCTCTAAAGTTTCACAGGCCATTGCTCGTCGCAAAAGAGGTTTGATTGAAAATGGATGAAGTTCCAAAGCCCTAAAGAAGAAGAAAATACCACAAATCAATTTTTTTTTTAAATTACCCTAAAAACTGAGTGTATAATAGTGCAGTACTAGACTCTCAAATACATGCATGTCTGATATTTCACCTTGGGGACCCGGTGACATATGAGAAAAGCAAACGCAGGGTAACACAGCAATAAGACTTGTGGTTGCTTCTTTTAAACCAGTACCAAAGCACTCTGGCATTTCCTCTTTCCCCACAGAGACATGAATTCCCTGGCAGCCGGTGGCATGCCTCACCCCCACCTCCCCTACAAAAGCCCAGCATGGCACAGGCACAGCACAGGCTTTCAGCAGTCTTGTTGCTGATGGGATAAAAAAGAAAATTCTTATTTTGCACCTATTTAATAAGGCACCTTAACACAGAACCATAAAAACTTGCATTACATTTTGAAAATTGGCTCTCTAAAATGTAATACAATTTATTACAATTTATTTACTGCAAAAGAGCTTCAAAAATAGAAATCAAAGAACTTAACATACAATGACTTCATAGAAGTCATGAATTTTTACCTTGCATTTTTTAATCTATGAAGTGTTTCCAAAACCACTGAAGATGTATTTCAAGGTTATGTTCTTTGGTTTTGTTTGAAGTAACCGTTTAAAGCTACTTCACTACTTAATGTACTTCTTTGTAAATATAATAAAAATATTGTATTTATGAAGGAAAACCATTGTATTCTTGGTTTTAACAAAATGAACTAAAACTATAAAGAAGTGCTCCATGCAGAGATCCTATAAGAGCCTATTTTCTACATAATCTACTAACAAATATTTGTCTACACTGGTGACTGCAGGTTTGTTCTTTTTGTTAACTCTTATGCTGCAACAGTTTATATATCAAAAATTTAATTTGCTTCAGGAAAAGCATAAGTGAGGGCTGCTATGCTTAACTTGCTTTTTCCCAACAATCTTGGAAATCTGCTGCCTATTCCTGCCTACCACGATTTGGCAAGGAGTAAGCAATGATGGATAGCCTGCCATGTGCTAGTCACTACAGACTTTCTCATCTAATCTCGTAACAAAACTTCAAGGTAAATATTCATATGTTCATTTTGCAGATGAGGGAACTGAGAGACAAATGGAGTCATCTGCCCATGTGTCAGTCCTTTTGAATTTAAGCTGCATGACGGCAAGTGATTTCTCTGATTTGAGCACCTCTATTTCCAGTGTCTAGACCAATGCCCGTGCCATGAAAGGTACTCAACAAACAACTGCTGAATGAATGGTCAGAATCTACACGCTTCCTAACACATACAGAAACAATGCAAATAAAACAGCTGTGAGACATCTGCCACTCGGGCTCACCCACAACTCTGCATTGCACAGATATTCAACTGCACACATGGGTGTGTATCTCAACTCTGTACCATAGAAGTTACTCTAGCAATGCTGCAAAACCTAGCCAGCATCATTTCTCTAAAAAAAAACAACCAATTTTGCACTGCCTAATTGTTAGCGTTGTGGGTGATTTTAATTATCTTCTTTGTGCTGTTCTGGATTTTTACATTTTCCTATAATGGGTATATACTGCTTTTGTAATTGGTAAATGTTATTTTAAAAATAATATTAAAATCAAGTAAAAATACTTACACATTATAAAACAGATTGTTGGGCATAAGGATCTTCACCTATACCACTGCCTTAAATCTAGCTTAGTTTAATGCTTAGGGGATATTAGCTACATTATAGATTCAAAATATGTGTCCCTCTCCCAACCACCTGACAACCTCCACTTCACAGCAGACTTCCAACACCCAAGGTGTCATTTATCCAATCAAGATGGACCAGAGTCAGTCTTGGAATCTCAAACTGAATGAGATGATGCATTTAATTTTCAGCACCAACCAGCCCAGAAAAATGCAAGTTTTTTCCCCCTTTGACCACATTCTGAAAATGAATACGAGCTTATGACTGGAAGCTCCATTAAGGAAAAAAAAGGGGCAGGGGGAATCCCCTTCATAAAAACAGAAAACTTTTAAACCAGAGCTTACAGAAGATGCTGTCTATTCATAAAAGGTCTTCTAATTTCAAGTCTCTAATTTCAAAAGTAGCAAAGATAAGAAAGAGAATTACTAGGTGTGACAGTTTGAAGTTATTTTATAAATCCCCAAAAGAGAAAGATTATGCTCTTAAACTAATCTATTCCTGTGGGTGTGATATCCTTTGATTGCACTGAGGGTCCTTTGATTAGATTACTTGATAAGATCACTTTAGGGCTTTTGATTGGACTACAGCAATGAGGCATGAGCCAGCTTGGGCCCCCACCCTCTTGCTGGGTCTGATATAAATGGAGACACAGAGAGACAGACACAGACGCAGACAAAGGAAGCTGCCATATTTGATCAGGCCATGTGAGAGAAAGGACTCCAGTTTTGCCCATAGCTGGGCTGCAAGATGAGAAGCCCCCGAGAGACTCAAAGAGCTGAGGCCCAGGGAGGGATGAGCCATACACTGATAACTTGCAGATGAACTCAGAAAGAAAGCAGAGCCACTGAAACTAAGAGAGGAGACCTGGTAAGAGACAAGCTCTATGCTAGGTTTGCCTACAGCTGCAGAAAGGCAGAGACCTTGGCAGAGATTGGAGGCCATCTTGCTTCGCCACATGGCAGCTGACTTGTGAGAAAGCACCTCTTATGGTGCCTTCAGCTGGACTTTTCATGGCCTTGGAACTGTAAGCTTATACCCCAAATAAATCCCCTTTTATAAAAGTCAACTTATTTCTGGTACTTTGCATCAGCAGCCCTTTGGCAAACTAAAACACTAGGCATCATTCCTTTGTACTTGGTCTGTCAAAATATCCTCAATGGTGGGGGGGCGAATGTGGCTCAAATGGATGGGCATCTGCCTCCCATACAGAGGGACCTGGATTCGATCCCCGGGACCTCCCAGTAAAATAAAGAAAAATACAGAAGGCACGCAGGCTGCCAGTCCCCACAAGCGGGTGCACCACCAGGCCCCGTGAGTGGGTAAGCCCCTAGTCCCTGCTGAGCCATGCAGCAAGATGATGATGTAACAGGAGTGACAAAAAGGGAGAGCCAAGACGAGATGCACCAAAAAAACAGGAACTAAGGTGGCACAGATGGCAGAACGCCTCTCTCCCACATCAGAGGTTCCCAGGATAGAATCCCAGTGAAGAAAAGAGGAGAAGGATGAGAAGAGAGAGCAGGAAACAGAGAATTGCCCAGCGAATGGACACAAAAACAGCAAAAATGGGGGGAGGGGAGGTTAAAAATGGATAAAACTAAAAAATAAATAAATCTTTAAATATATATGTATATATTCTCAATGGAAAGGCACCAAGGGATTTTTGGTATGGTTTAGATGATTCAGAAATGTTCATCAACAGAAAAAGATGATTTTTGTCGATAAAAATTATGAAAATAAACAGTAATATCTAGAATAATGGTTTTCAAACTTTTGTTTAGGCATCATAACCCCTTTTCATGAGTCACCCAAAAAGCCTAAAATAGAAACATGAAGATTCTGTGGTGAAGAAACAGGCAGGGCCTGGAATCCCTTAAGCATCTTCCACAAACACCAGGAACAGTAATTCTGCAAAGAGGCCCCAGGAAACACTGATGTGCCTGGGAGTGGGTCCCAGGAGTTCAGACATTTACAATCATTTAAAATACTGGCTAATTAAAATAAGACAGACATGAAGAGGACAAATACTGTATTTCACTTAGATATCAAGACTAGGTAAATTCATAGAGACAGAAAGTAGAATAGAGGTTACCAGGGGCCGGGGAGAAGGGAGGATGGAGAGTTATTGCCTAAAGGGTACAGAGTTTCCATTTGGAATGATGAAAAAATTCTGAAAATAGTGGTGATGGTTACACAGCATTGTGAATGTACTCAAAGCCCCTGAACTGTACTCTTGAAAATAGTTAAAATGGTAAATTTTAAGTTATGTATACTTTACTACAATAATTTTTTTTTCAACATCAAATAGTGGTCTTTTCCCAAAATGCATAGAAAGTTATTTTCATAGTTAAAAGATTCCCCTCCGCCCCTTATTTTAAGTTTTGCCCATGAGTTTTTCTTTTTAAATGTTTGACACCACTTGTCTGATTTAAAAAAAAAAAATTAAAAAATTAAAAATAAAAAGACCCATAGAACAGAAAGCAACTCTCTAAGGAGCAAAAAGAACCAAGTGAAAAGCTAAAAAGGCTTCCTTTAAAATGTATGCAATCAGGGGAGCAGATGTAGCTCGGTGGTTGAGCACCTGCTTCACATGTATGAGGTCCTGGGTTCAATTGCCAGTACCTCCTAAAATAAAAATTTTTAAATAAAATAAACGTATGCAATCTTTTTGAGATATAAGCTATTCTTAGTTCACACAGATTTAAATACATCCATATTTCAGCATGCTCTCAAAAGCACACCATACAGACTGAAGTTCATAGCAACATTATTCACAATTGCCAAAAGGTGAAATCAACCCAAGTACCTATCAACTGATGAATAGATAAACAAAATGTGGTATATATATATGATGGAATACCATGCTGCTATAAGAAGAAATGAAATTGGGACACATATGATAACACTGATGAATCTTGGAAGACATTATGCTGAGTGAAATAAACCAGACACAAAAGGACAAATATTGAAATGTCTAATATGAACAAAATAGGAAAAATAAATGCATGGAGTTAAAATCTGGAGTATAGGTTATTAGGAGATAAGAGGAGGGCTGAGAAGGAGTGCTGATGCTTAATGTATGTACAAGTTTTAATTAACTTGACTGTAAATGTGTGGAAATGGATAGAGTTGATGGTAATACATTATAGTGAGTAGAACTAACATAGCTGGTTTATAAATGGGCTTGTGGCTGAAAAGGGAAGTCTAGGGATGTAAATGACAATTGAAAGAAGGTTAGAGAATAATCTAGGGACTGAATAACATAGTAAACCCAGAGGTGCATGAGAATTGTGGTTAATAGTACAAATACAAGAATGTCCTTCTATGAACTAGAACAAATGTATGTCACCATTGCAAGGGGGTAAGAATGTGGAGAAGTATGGGAAAAATACAATTAATGTATAGTCAACAGCAATACTGTAATATTCTTGCAACAATGCCAAAGATGCACTGTGTTAATAATTAGGGGTATGGAAAAAAATATACCAAATGTACGCTATAGACCATAGTTAGTGGTAATAGTCTGATGATATTATCTCATAATTTGTAACAAATGTTCCACAACAATACAGTGTGTTGGTAGAGGGGTGGTGTAGGGGAATTCCACAAATGTGCATGATTGTTTTGCTAAGTTCACAACTTTAATAAAAAGATATTAAAAAAAAAAAAAAAAAGCATACCATGGCTTCTCTGGCATTAAAACAGGTTTGAGAAGCACTGTCTCCGGAGCAAAAATCACCCCCTACTGGCTACCAGCTCCTTGTCCCTTATGCTGGAATTCATACGCCAGTTATCAAAGAAAACATCTAAGTAGGACGGTCTCTGTGGAGGGCAGCCCTGACCAGCAGAGCCAGATTCCTTGGCCCAGACTCCAGCTCTTATCTAAGGACACCTTACCTAAACTGGACCCCACCTCCCTACCCTATAGGCCCTTTCCTGCTTCCCCCAGGACAAGCCCCCATTCTAGCTTCACTGAACCCCATGGCTAGACTCCCATCTTTGATTCCCTCCTGAGTTTGCACAGAAACATAGCAAACTTCAGATAGTAAATACCTGCCTTCTTAAATGTTCTCATTTAAAAGTAAAGTTAATCTGCTGTTTTGCAGCAGCATTAATTGAACTAAAGTGCCTCTAACTTGCTCACTGCAGAAGACCTCAGACAAGTCTGAAGGGTGAAGTACACAGACACTTGGGCTGAAAAGTTCTTGGCTGCAAATCCCAAGGTGCCTGGTGTCCTGCAAATGCACATGGTCTTGTGGGACAATAGTAAATGTTTACCAACCAGCTCAACAGGGAGAGAAAAAAGAAAAAAAGCCCAGACTCTGGTGTTTGCCAGCTTTCGTGGTATTAGTACTCCCCCAAGCTACCAACTTGACATCCACCAACTCACAGGATCCCAAAACGGTAATAGTTAGCTAGTGTGAGCCAGCACAATAGTGGCTGGGGTCTAAAGTCAAGCCAAAGGGAAATATACATATTATTTAAGTTTGAATATGTAAAGTTGTCACAAATCCAAGGATCTCGAGGCCTCCTTTTTTATGCCATAGGCACAGATACTTACAAGCTTTTATCCATATTGATAAATTGAAACTGTCAATGAAAAAAGTAATAAATTGTTCACCTTATAAACAAGGTGGCCACATAGTTTATTGTCCAATCCAGGACTTCTGAGAGTGAAAGGGGTGATTTTGATAATTATACCAGGTAACAAGAATAAACCAGGACTATCAGTCAAACCAGAACATGACTTATTAGTAGCTTCTTGCCAAAAGGTTCCTGAAGCAGCTTACACAATCGTAAAAGAAAACAACACTTTTTATTAATGTAAATATATTCATTGATCCCAGTACGTAAACTATTAAGTACCATGAGTGAGTATTGTGCTTTGAGGAGTACAAAACTGTATAAAACATGGCTTCTGACCTCAAGAACCTTAAAAGCCAGAGCCAGGGATGACACAAGTCCCTACAGGTGTGAGAGTGATAGTGCAGGTGTTACAGACATGCAGAAAGCTGCCAGCCTTCTCCAGCTGGGGCAACCAGGTAAGCAGAGAGGAGGTGGCAGCTGAGCAGAGACTTCATAAGCAAAGATGTGCAGAGGAAATTCCAGACAGTGAGGACTACATGGGAAAAGGTGCCAAGACTTGGGCAGGGTGAGCGGACGGAACTGGGCCAGCGAACCCAATGGGAGCAGAAAGCTTGTTCTGTGGGCAACGGTGATGACATACGAGTTTATGATTATCTGAAAGACAATATTGAGCCACTGAATGCCTGTCTGAAAACAGTCTGAGCAAAGCAATGCTTCAGGAAAAGTTATTCTGATGCCATAAGGGACTGGAGAAAGCAGACAGACAAGTTAGGGGGCTTCTTCAGAAGCCTAGGGGTGATATAAAAAGAGCATGAATTAGGGTGGTAGCAGTGAAACTGAAAAAAACTTACACAATCCTTTATTAACTACCTTCGAATCCGTGAAAGAGGAGAATCTATGATTATATATATTAATTAGTTAATCCACCTTAGAGCTGTTTTAAAAATTAGACCCTTATGCAGAAAATGTTAGCAGCACATTAAATATTGCATTTATCATAGTGAAATTATAGCAATCTCTGGACAAACCTGAAAGCATGCAGTTTACCTGGTACAATCTTGAATGCAGCCGCTGCAGTTTCCTTCTTTTAGGTAACATGCTGCTCTATTTGAATATAAGATACTTAGATCATCTGCACTCTCACTTCCTAAAATCACATTTAATTAAATACAGTTAAAATCATTAGCAAAATCACAGTTCACCAGAATTAAAAGCCTGAGGTCTCTGGCGGCACTGCAGTCCTGGAGACCGCTGACAAAGCAGAGCTCTAAGAAGCCATGTCCGTCCCCGCAATGGCCACTGAGGGGGAGAGCCCCTAAGGGAGAGGCAACCATGGCTTGCCCGGCACACGTTACACGTTCCAATGCACCGCTCCCATGTGTCGGGTCACACTGCCCCTGGCAACCAGGAAGGAAATGACAGAGCCCCTGTCATTCAGGAGGTGGCCTGCGCTTCTCCTGCGGTGGCTCGTACATCCCGCGACCCGCAGCCCGGGGGGTCTTGGTAAACCGCAGGGCGCAGCTCACCTGCAGGCTCCAGCTGCGCTATCGCCGCCGAGTACTTGAGGGCCGCCTCCGCGAACTGTCCGTTTTTGAACAGCCCGTTGCCCTGGTTCTTCAGGCCGCTGGGGGAGGCCAGGGCGGGAGCGGGCGGGGCCGCGGCGGCGGGCCCCGAAGGCGCCTCGGCTGCGGCAGCGCCGCGCCCGCCGCCCGGGTGCGTGTTGGCGCCGCCCGCCGCCGCCGGGGCCCGCGGCCGGCCCAGCTTGTCCGCGCCGAGCCCCGGCGCCCGCCCCCGCCGCGGCGCGCCCCTGTCCGGCCGCTTGCCGCCCTCGCCTTTGCCCGAGAGCTTCCTCTGGATGTTGCCCATGGCGCGCGGCTCGGGGGCGCACCTGGCTCCCGCCGGCTCGGCGGCCTCTGTGGGGAAGTGGATGCGGAAAGTCAGTGTTTGCATCACCAGGACAAACTACCGCGGAGGCCGCGGGGGTGCTCGGCGCAGGGGCGCGGCCCCGGGCGGGCAGGGGCGGTTTCGCCGGGGAAGCCGGGGCGGGCGCCGCCCCCTTGGGCGGAACCCAGCAGTTTCCGGCACCTCCGGGAGGAGACGTCAGTCAAAAGTGATTTGACCGGGAAGCGGGTGTGGCTCAGTGGATAGAGCCCCCGTTTACCATATGGGAGGCCCGGGTTCGCGCCCCGAGGCCTCCTTGTGAGGGCACGCCGGCCTGAGCGGTGCGGTGGGCTGATGCAGCAACCTCACGGCAGGAAGCGGCTGTGGCGCAATGGATAGCGCACCCGTTTACCATATGAGAGGCCCCGGGTTCGC
>JAQZBX010043011.1:0-21813 GCA_029593785.1 Cabassous unicinctus | reverse complement strand
TACTGGAACCCTTTATAAACAGAGTGAAAGTCAGACAGAGAGAGAGGCCAAGAGAGGCTGCCATGTGCATTGCCATGTGACGGAGAAGCCAAGGACCAAGGATTTGCCAGCAACCAGCCCCAGAACTCCACAGTCTTTGGGAAGAAAGTATAACCTTGCTGATGCTTCAATTTTGGACTTCCCTTAGCCTCAAAACCATGAGCCAATAATTCCTATTAAGCAAACCCATTGTATGCCATTTGTTTTAGCAGCTGGGAAACTGTATCTTCCACTCTGTTTTCCTCTATTATTTTTTTTAACCATTTTAAAATTAGCAGATTTTGCTGATTCTTGGGTAATCAAGATTATAGAATATGTCAATGTTTCAAGGTGAACTTTACATTTCAGAATAAAATGACTGCTTTCAAAAATATTAGAAATATATTTTCTTCCACTTTAAAAGTTGTCGCCTTATTGGTTTTCCATTTATTCATTTATTTTTCCAATGAATAGTTCTTGAGGCCTTATTTCATGTTCTGATTTGGGTTTACATTGGCAAATATATTGCTGCCCTTTTAGAGCTTACAGTCATCGTCTGGAACTTATATTAGTTCCTTAATTAAAAGTCTTTAGAACGTTCTCTGGTCTAATAAGAGGCATGCATGTGCTAATGGCTTAAATGAAGTGTCTGTCAAGATTCCTGAATTATCTGGTTGAGGGAAATCAATAGAACTCTACAAAAGAGAGTCACTAAAATAGAGTTTTGTAATTTAGATTTTCTAGTGGTAATTAAGTGGCTGTTAATTTTAAGTCCTGGAAGAACAAATGGCAAGAGAATCTCTCCAGTTTTTTAATATTTTTTTAAAAAAATTATTAAAGGGAGGATCACTTTGCTTTCTACCTCCTTCTGTGATCACAAGATGGCAGTGTTTCTGAGCTTTCTTTGCTGTGGTCCTAATTTTGACTTAAAATGGAATGAAGCAGAATTGCTGTAGGGAAATCAGAATAAATAAAATGGAGGACCTTAGTATGTGAAATAAAACCAACCATTAAATAAAGATACGCTGGCTGTTCTTTTTGTTCAGTAGTTTGCTTTCCCTGATGGTTAATGATGTTGAGCATCTTTTCATGTGCTTCTGGCCATGTATATCTTCTTTGGGGAGATGTATGTTCAAGTCTTTTGCTCATTCTACAATTAATATTTTATTATTTTTGTTTTTATTACATTTATATGTACTTTTTAAAGTTTACAACTTAATACCTTTTCTGGAACTCTAGAAAGATTAGAGCTATTAGGGGCCTTGGGAGGAAAGGAAAGCAATGAAGCTGGGACGTGAACTGTTGGTAATAAGGGCAATGCCTACTGGACTAAGGAGGTTTGATTCTATCCCTGAGACAATGGGGAGTCACTGAAGAATTTTTAAACAAGGGGATGAAATGATTAGATGGTGCTTTGGAAAAATAACTATGACAGATTTTGTAGGTTGACAGTGGGGAAAGGGGCATGTTTAGATACTGGAGGCAGGCCAGCTTGTCAAGTCCTAATGGCTGCTAAATATAATTAATTTTAAGGAAATGGCAGAGAGATGGAGAAGAGGAAAGAGATTTGAGCCATCTTTAAAGTGTAGGCAGTAGAACTCAGTGATTGTTTGGGGGTTGAGGGTCAAGAGAGAAAGAGAAAGAGAGAGACTGAATGGGTAACTGGGTGGATAGTCACATTATTATAACTAAAGGAATCAAATCAGAGAGAGAAAAAAGTTCAGGGAAGGAAGTGTGCCTTAGTTTGCTAAGGCTGCCAAAGCAAAGTAGCAGAAATGGGTTGGCTTTTACAATGGGAAATTGATTAGGGGTAAAAGTTTATAGATCCAAATCCTTGGGGATCCTGCCATGTGGAAGTCCCTGCCTTCCATTCAAGGATCACTGTCTCCAGAAGCTCAGCTGTGGGCTATCAGGCATATGACTCATCTCTTCAGCCTTGAGCTGCTCTGTGGGCCCAGCCTCTTAGGGGCTTCATGCCTCAGTGTCGGCTACTAGTGATCCTTGAGTCCTTTCTCTCACATGACCAGGTCAAAAATGGCAGAACTTCCTTTTCTGTGTGTCTTCTTTCTCTCTGTGTCTCTGTTTATAAAAGGCTCCAATAAGAGGGCAGAGACCCAACCTGAATCACACCTCACTGACGTAGTCCAATCAAAAGCAATAGAATCAAGTGAACTAATCAAGGTCCCTTAACTGTATCTAATGCAATCAAAAGGTCTCATACCCACAGGACTGGATTAGTTAAAAAACATAATCTTTTTGTTTGTTTGTTTTTGATTCACCAAATTCAAACTATCACAAAGTGATACATGATATACTGGGTTTGAGGAGCTTGGTGCCTGTAAACTGTCATTTGGTGATGTTTAGTCAGAATTTGAGAATGAAGAATTAGAGTTTGAGAGAGAAAGAAAGGGTGTGATTTTAAAGTCATAGTTTGGGCATCATTAGGGTCTAGACACAAAGCTAAAACCATGCGAGTGAGCAAGTACAGAGGGTATCCATTGTGGAGGAGTGTTTACCCCCTCCTCCCCCAGTAAAGGGCAAGAAAATGAGAAGGGAAGAAAGTTAACCCAAATTGTGTACCAGAATTCCTTAAGGCTCTTAAATATATATATATGCTTAGATTCTGCTTGTGGAGGTTTTGATCCAGCTTCCTTCGGAAGGAAAGCTAAAAGAGAATGGTTTTCCATAAGCCACAGGAGATGCATTAAAATGAGAAGGTGCTGGTCAATATTGTCCAGTGCAGCAGAGAGTTCAAATGAAATACAGACTAGACAGTGCCTTTAAATGTAGATGCTGGGAACTCCCCAAAGCCTTTATGGGAACATTGCCATTGGGACATGGGGATCAATTGGTGAAGTGAATTCAGCAGTGGGGTGGCTCTTAGATTGTTGACAAAAGGGTTTGTTGAACAGTTCTGGGGACCCAACTGAGACTAAACTCTATAGATTTGAAATGGTATCAATCTGCATTAATTCATAATTCATTTAACACTGTGTTAGGCACTGGGGATAGAGAGTTGACTAAAATACACAAGGCTCTTACGTTTTAAAAGAGGGAAGGCAGATGGTAAACAGGTAACTAAATAAAGATGTTAATTTCAGAAATTAATAAGTGCTTATTGAAGGGAACAAACAGCAGTGATGTGATACAGAGTGAGAGGAGGGTTACCTATAGCAACAGATAGCATTTCAAGGAAAGCCAAATAAAAGGACAAAGGATACAGGCCATTATACATTTTGTCAAAACCTATAAAATTGTGTGGGGCACAGTGTAAACTATAATGTAAACTATAGTCCATGGTTAGTAGCAATGCTTCAATATGTGTTCATCAGTTTTAACAAATGAACCACATTAATGAAAGATGTTGTTAATGGGGGAAAGTGTGTGTTGAGGGGGAGAGGGTGGGGTATATGGGAATCCCCTATATTTTTTATGTAATTTATATGTAATCTAAAGTTTCTTTAAAAAAACTTTATATATATATTTTTTTTCCTTTGTCCTTTATATATATATAAAGGACAAAGGGAAAAGCTTGAATTAAACCAAAAACATGGGAGCAAGGGAGCAAAGAGGATGTGAAAGAAGACGGTGCCTCAGAAGAACCAGGAGCCAAGGATGTTAGGGTTGTTGGTAAGAATACAGTTGAAGTGATGGACTCTGTGACCCAGTCTGGTTCTCAATGAAAGTCAAGGTCCCCTCTGAGTTCCACAGCACTTTCTTCACACCTTATTGTAACACTGTTTACTGTGTATGTAATTATTTTTTATTTATCTCCTTCCCAGACTAGACTGTGAGTTCTTCCTGGAAGGGAACTTCCTCAAATTCCTAACACATACTTAAGAGCTCCGGATGGTTTCTTTCTGGAAACCCAGCTGGAAAAATTTGGCTCTCACTCCCTCTTGTGGTAATTGGATGTACCCCAAATGACCGGCTTGTGCAGGGAGTCAGTTCCCCAACAGGCCAGGCAACTTGGTTGTCTGTACAAGAGAAGAAAGGAAAATGTTAGATGAAATCCTCAAAAATAACAAAACAGGGTTCAATGGTATAAACTGTTCATCTTTATGTTGGTTTAAAGATTGCCAGAAGAAACCAAGAAGAGATCAGGAATGGATTTAGTATATTTAGAAGCTCTCTGCAAGAAGAAAGGAAAAACAATCTTTACCCAAATTTGAAGATGAAGAAGTTAACATAATTTAGCCCTCCGTAATTTATTCATCCAACAACGTAGAAGATAATTATATATTTTATTAGTATTGTTTGTATCAGTCTACAAGCTCAGCCCACAAGAGGAAGCTTATGTGCATTTATATACTTTAACCACCTTGATAACGGCAATTTAGTTTGATAGCCATGTTTTCTATAATTAATAAAGTGATTTCCAGAGTTTCTTTTTATTCAATTACTCTTTTAAAATGTCTTTTTTACTTCCAAAACAGCTCATCATAAATTTCAGTAATAAAATACGTATCTCTAAAGAACAAATTGTATATTTTAGTAAAATCTATCTATATTTTGTATTTATCTTTAATTTCTATGTCTTTAATTGCTCTAACAGTCAAATAGCTCTTATGAGTCCAAACCATTACTCTGGAAAGTTCTGGAACTTCAGTCCAAATTGGGGATAAAAGTCCCCTCTGACAATGTTTTCTTTGTGTTCCAGCTGTTCATAATTTCTCTCAGCTTCATAAATCAACATCCTATTTCCCTTCAGGCCTACTATTTAATATCTAAATACAGATATTAAAATTTCCTTTGAAAATCCTCATTTGGAATCTCAATGTATTTCTCCTCATAACCCACATTTTCAATGGAATATTAGCATAAGTTCTGGGTCTGGACACATTGGACAGGTGAGATTTTTCTGGGTTCAAGACTGGCATTTGCCTGTTGTATTGCTGGCTTCAAGTAAATATTTGACATAGACAAATATTGTTTGGTATCTTCCAAGCTACCATTTTGTAGCCAACATAGATTTTTCCTTCTTTTTGTACCTATTGATTTCCATGAAATTGATCATGTCCTTTCCAACAAAACAAAACTTTTCAACGGAATTTGATAAGATTAAAAGAAGCAGTTTCAAAGTAGTTTTGACATGAAGTCAAAAGACTTCCAAGATAGTATGGTTTGCTGATATGCATATCAGCTTAATATTGTAAAGCTTTGAATTATGATCCTGCCACAATTTAAATGAAGCAGTGTGGGCTCTGCTTTTTATTCCCTCCCTCCCTCCCTCCATCCCTTCCTCCCTTCCTTCTCATCTTTCCCTTCCTTCCCTCCCTCCTTTCATTTTTTCTTGTTTAATTTTTTAATCAAAGTAGCCAGAGGCACTCATTTACATTATGGTTTATTGACCTGCTATATTTTAGTGGCAAGAGTAAAGTCATTTTGATATATGGCAGTTTAAAATAATTGCTCTTCTCAAAATAGAAGGGAAATTAGCTGGCTTGGCGGATCAGCCTATTTAGGCAATATGTCTCCATGTGTCAGCTCACTGCTCTCCGCACCACCTGCTTGAGTCCCCATCAGGGACACAGACCGATGAGATCACTGCAGCAAGCGATAGATCTTGGGCAAGTTAGCAGGTCCGGTTTTGTTTGGTAATGAGGAGAATGTCTCTGGAAAATGGGAAATTGGAACCTGTCAACTCGCAGCAAACTGATGAGCGATTGCAATTGTTTTGCATTTCTGTAGGGTTAGCACAGTTTATTAGTTATTCCTCAGCACTGAGAGTTTAGTGTCACTCTTATTTTACAGACAACAATCTGAGAAGTGTGCTGTGCAGTGTAATTGTTGAAAACAAAGTGACAGTGAGCAGTTCTCTGGGAGTCCTAGAACGCTAGCGCTATCTGCCTGAAGCAATTTTAGCAATGGGGAAGGGAGGTGCTTTTCAAGGTGACACTGGATAGGATCATAAATCAAATGCTTTCTGGGAGTGACTCAAAATACTTTATCTCTTAGTGTCTCTGGTTCCCCAATTCCTCAAATCATTTCCCAAACACTAATGTCTGTGTAGCACAAAAGAAATGAAAATACTTTCAGTAATCCCTTATTTTGATGGGAAAGACATGTTTGAGGCTTAGAACTAATCACTGAATAACAAGAAAGAATCAGAATTACCTTAGGAAAAATCATTTATTTACTAAACAAATTTGCTTGAGGGATGACTCCAAGTTGCCAGTTATTGTTGTTTTATTCAATCAACAAATATATTTTGGATAAAATAATGTTTCCTCTGAGGTAAAAATATAAAATCTTGAAGTTAAAAAAGACCTTAAGAATATTCAGTTCCAAATTATGGTTTCATTTAAAGTTACTTGGATTAATGAATAACTCTTAGTACTAAAATGGGAAGAAAATATCTACTTTAGAGGTAATAGTACTGCAGGTTATAACCAATTAGTAGGTCTTGGCCATCATTTGGAAAAAAAAACAATGAAAAATAATAATAAACTAATAGAAAATATCAGAGTATATACCTCACATTGTAAGGATACGTAGGGTTTTATGAAAGAGTTGCTTCTGTTACGATGTGTGTGTGTGAGATAGCCCATGATATAAAATGTATTCCTTGCGGTGGGTCAAAATCACTGGATTTATGTTTCAGGATGAGGAGATGAAAAGAGACAGATTCTTTGAGTGTGCATATAAGCAAGCTTCCTACTCGTGATCCAGTGACCCTCATTGAGGAAATTTCATGGTCCATTATATAATACTTAGATTTGTTTCCACGGTCAGGATTTATTTCTCTTCGCAATATAACCAGAACCCCATTTTCTGGCTTTTGTGCCAAGTACTTTGCTTTAAAAATAACCTTTGTAGTAGTTAACCCCCTTTCATGCAGACTCCTTTCTCTCCTCAGATAAATTGTAGCTGCCTTTCAGTTGTACCCCAAATGCACATCCAGTTAATGTTTTAACAATCATCTTTGTGTTTTCTTTGCACAGTATTCCTTTAACCTTTTAAACAGGAGTGCTCTTTTGTTGCCGTTCATTTTCTAAAACCTTTTATAAAAAAATATACTCCAGATAATGAATTTAAATCAAAGACAAAAAATTCATCTTGACATTGTAAGAAACAATCTCTGATATGAATCTGCCCAGATTTCCAGATGGAATTGATCCATTGAGATTCTCTTAACTGGAAGCAAAACCAAATGCTGTGACCATTTCCTTCTTCTTTGCAGTGAGAATTTAGACGTTCACTATGAGAATACATAAAAAGGACAAGCCGCCTTGTCACCGTAGAGGGATGTATTAGTTTGCTGTCGCTGCTGTAGCAAAGTACCACAAATTCAGTGGCTTAAAACAAAACAAATTTATTATCTTATCGTTTTGGAGGCTAAAAGTCCGACATGGTTCTCACTGCGCTAAAATCAAGGTATCGGCAGTGCTTTGCTCCTTCCGGAGGCTCTGGGGAGGATCTGTTTCCTTGCCTTTTCCAGCTTCTGGAGGCTGCCTGCAATCGTTGGTTCCTGGTTCCTTTCCACCAACCCCTGCTTCCATTGTTCCACCTTCTTCTTGTCTCTCTCCTGCCTCCCTCTTTTACTTATAAGGACCCAGTGATTACATTGGGCCCATCCAGATAATCTCCCCATTTCAAGATCCTTAACTTAATCACATCTTCAAAATCCCCTTTGCCATGTAAGATAACATATTCACAGGTTCCCAGGATTAGGATGTGGACATCTTTGGGAGGCTAGTATCGTATCTACCACAGGGGACTGTGAGAATGGAGGTCTAGAATCAGGGGAAAGTGGGGTCCTGAATAATCCTTCTGGTGACGCTGATTTGTGGATTTGGTTTTGTGGCTGGTGCCATCCTTGGAGAAGTTGGGCCGAGTTACTGGAATCATTCACTCTGGGCACCTGTAAAGTCTGAAGCTGGGAGTGGTGGCCACTCGCCACAGCCAGCCAGATACAGCTCTGCTTTTTTCCTTTTGGGCTGCACAATGCACTTGCTCAAAAATGAGCGATTGCATCTCTAATTGCTGGCGGCTGCTTCACAGAACTTAATGTTCTCTGTGCCCCCTGAAGTTCTTGATTATTTGAATCTTTAAACTATCTCTTCTACCTGCAATTTATGGCTGTTATATTTAAGCATCCCCATTGTGCCTGGGTTGGAGACCAGAGCTTCAAAGAAGGAAAAATAGAGAATAAAACCCACAGGTGAAGTAGGACAGGCTAGGGATAAAAAAAAATAAAAAAATAAAAAAAACATGAGAAGAGAGGCTGAAGGTCTTTAAAGGAGATAATGAAGCTAAAGCATACAGCAAAAACATGAAAGCTGCATTTATAAATAGAGTAAAGGGTGAGGGATAAAAGCCCATGAAGGCAGAGGAAAAAAAAATATTTGCAGACACAGGAAGCAGGGTTTGAAGAGTAGCTCCTGCAAATGCAGTAATGGTACTTGCTGCAGATGTCCTGGAGTTCAGTTTGATGGCTAAAACACTCAGTGCGGCTGTGGTCAGAATGAATATCATCGACCATGGGATCTAGGCCTGCTTTCCTGTTAGACTATGGTTTGTTAATTAAATGTATCTTGCCAGGCCGAGAGCTTCTGGAATTTTACTGCTCAGTTTTTCTCTTTTTGGCACTGGATACAAATTATAGGAAATAAATAATTGCTAGCCAATAGAGGAAAGATGAGGGGCACCTAAATTCATGAAGCAGTTCCTACCATCAGGTCTCCAGGGAAGGGCACCCTGTCTTCTGGGGAAGTCATGGGGTGGAAGAGCTTGTTCCAAGGCCTCAGAATTCTAGAGCCCCCAAATTGAAAGTCTGTGACTTCTCAGAGGACAGGCTCTCTCCTCAGGATTAGCTTGGACTTCAACCTAAGAACATCTTTAAAGGTGTTCAGCACTGATTAACTCCTTATAAATTATAATCTCTATAAGATACTCTGCATTTCTTAATATAGGTAAATATTAAATATGATGATTTTTTTTTTAATTATGTAACTATTATATGAGATACCTGCCTAATTTTCAGGTTTGTTTCAGGGCAGTGAATGATATTTTTGTTATGGATTTCTGAAAAATGATTGGGAAATAATAGAGGACATATACCATTAGCAACAAAAGAAAAAAGATGTCTCAAGTCCTCTATTCCCTTCTCCCAACCCTCTCCTCCTAGCCCTCCCGCAACAAGGATGGTGAAACTGATCACTGGAACAGGGCCATCAAATCAGGAAGGTTTTCTTCACCACAGGACCACCAGACATTCCTCTGTTGATATTCCATAAAGGCATTTTTCCTTGGCATTGTTTGTCAGCATCAGCAACAAATAGCCTGGGCTGCTTTGATTTTTCCATTCTTGAAATAGGGGAACTTCCAGAGAGTAACTCTGAAGTAATTTGGACTCTTCAGACTTAAACGTTTTTAAAATGATAGTACCTTTCCAATCCTAATCGCTGTCAACATTTTGGTGTATTTTCTTCTAGCTTTGGTTTATTATGTATGATATGTTTTCCTTGTATCATTCTTTCACTTGTTCTCTAAATTCCAGTTTTCCTTGAATTGCTTTTTTATAATAAAAACAAGCATTTATTTTCTAAAAAATAATAAAAAGAGATTAAAAAAATCTATGGAAAATGTAATTTGTGAAGATAGAAATAAAAGTTTTTTCCTCAGTGCACCAGGTTTAGAAAGGCGTGGAACATTCCTCTTTTGATTATGCTACTGTGTTGTTGATAATACCTTAAAAAGCAAAACAAGGTTGGCAATTCAACTTTGCATTTCTCTTTACACATATATGCTGCTGGACCTAAAGAATCAGGGTAGAAACCCAAATCCTGTGTGATCCAGACAAACGAAGCAAGGAGGAGCACTGCCAGATCCACATATGCTCTCTGAAAAAAATTACGAGATAGTGACATAGCCAAAAATCTGTGGCACCAGTTTTCCTACCAAACGTCCCTGTGTATGAGGGCTTTTGCATAGATAGAATCTGTAACCAGTGCATCTCCATGTGTGTGCACTAATCATGAACTGTGCTTAGATCCAGCAGGATCTATTTATTTCCAAAATAACTGTGCCTTGATCAAATAGGATTCATGTGTGCGTGTCACACCAAGTAGACACACTGGACCGGATGTGGCTCTTTTCCCTGACTGCCTTGATTCAATAGGATCCAGGCATTTTCCAACTGAACAGCTGTGGCTTGGGGAGAATCCAGGTGTTTTTCTCACTGAATATTTGTGGGATTGGCAGGATCCTGGGTATTTCCTTTGCTTTCTCTTGCCTGGAATTATAACTTAAATATATATTATAACATATATAAATAAAAATGTAAAAATATAAAATTAAATATACATATTATAACTTATGTATATATGAACTTTCCTTTGTCCCAGGAAGCAGGTCAGCTTTCTTGACTTCAATCGCAGCCAGAAAAATATGGACAGGATTTACTGCTATTTTTCTTGTTCTTCCCTAACTATGTCTTTCATGCTGTTTTATACAAATACATGAATATTCTAATAATCCCTTTGAGTGAGAGCAAGTAAATTACCTTTTCACACCGAATAATTATCTACTCAGAAAGTGTTGCTTTATTGGAATGGGGTGTCACACCTGTTCTGATATCCACTTGTTAAGAACCTGTTGGACTTGGCTTTGATTTCTCATTGAAGAAGTGAGTTAGCCTCCCAAGGTCTGGCAATGCACAGGCTCTGTTAGAAAACGATATGTGGTTTTGGTTCCCACATCTTATACAACGTATATATGGGGAGATTGGAAAGAGTTCAGAAAGCTGAAACGAAATGATTAAAGGGTTGGGAAAATAAAGAGCTGGAATTATTTCATCTAAAGAAAGCTTTCAAGCAAGGCAAGACGTGGGGAGGGGTACATGTGTGCCAAAGACAGAGTTAGAGGAACCAAATCTTAGAGGCTATGGGTTTGAGCAGGTTTGATTGACCTTTGTATGCCTGGGGGAGGTAGTAGGGAGAAATTGATCTACCTTACCAATAACTGGGGAGGAGAATAAGCAAGTTAGGAAAGAGAAGGGGTATTGAAGGAAATTGGGCAGGACTTCCATTAGCTAGAGTCCTATCTCAGACTTACTCATACCACAATCTTTAAACTGGGAGAACTCTCCAATATATGTAACTTTTATATTCCGGCTTCTCCTAGATTTGAGAAAGATGGTTTAATATAGTGTATCTAGAACTACTGTGTGATAGTTCCCTGCAATCATATGCTGAAATGTTGCTATGCAGAAATTACTGACCACTTTTTCTCCATTTTCCTAAAGAATCAGAGGAAATAAATATGTTGATATCAGAAATGGAGACTGTGGTAGTTTGAAATTATTTTATTAATCCCCAAAAGAGAAATATTATGTTTATAAACTAATTTGTTTCTCTGGGTGTGATAACCTTTGAATATATTAAATTCAGTTGAGGGGCTTTTGTTTAGATTACTTGATAAGATTGCTTTAGGGCTTTTGGTTAGACTAGGTCAGTGAGGCATAACTCAGGTTGAGTCTCCGCCCCGTTGCTGGGTCTGATATAAACGGAAAAACAGAGAAAGGCTCAGACAGACAGAGGGAAAAAGGAAGTCGGCATATTTTGATTCTGCAATGTGAGAGAGAGGATTGCTTAAGCACAAAGCCCCCAAAAGGCTGGGCCCACGGAGAAGCTGAAGGGGAGACCAGCCCTGCTATATGCCTGATAGCTTACAGCTGAATTTGGGAAGAGAGCAAAATAGCTGAGACTGATATAGGAGACCGAGAAAGAGACAAGCCTTATACCAGCTTGCAGCTGAAATTGGGAAGAAAGCAGAGAAGTTGAGCCTGAGCAAGGAAGCCCGGAGGGGAAGGCAGAGACCAACCAGAGATCACCCGCCATCTTGCATCAACACATGGCAACTGACTTTGGTGAGAAATCACCTCTTATGGCGCCTCAAGTTGGATTTTTCACGGCCTTGGAAATGTAAGCTTTTATCCCAAATAAATACTCTCTATAAAAGCCAACACATTTCTGATACTTTGCATCAGCACCACTTTTGCAAACTAAAACAGAGACTAATATTCTGGAAAATTTAACCACATTCTAAGGGGAGAAAATTGTATGGGTAGGTGTGGAATCTGTTCTTAACATTAAAATTATGGGGAGGAAGCTATCATCTTTCTTGGATGGCTAAGATCCGAAGGTAGGGAGTAGACTTGATTACCTAGTAAGATCTCCATCAGGTACAGTATTCTGATAAAAGATTTTCAGAGCACAATATGTATAGATATTAAGTACAGATTACTATATTAAACACTAAATCACCTCTATTTCTTATATAGCTCTGAAATCTTTTGCTTAAACCTTTTCAGAAAGATGGCAAGTGAGCCAGATATGGCCCTGCTGTCATGCTGTCCTTCCTACCCTTCAGAGAGCCCTGCCCCTGGTGGAGATGATCGGGAGAAACCCCACATTTTTCACAAGACCCTCCTCACTTCCCCTAATCACTGCTTCTAAACGGCTGATTTCTTTTCGTGGCATTCCCAAGTGGTCACCTCCTTGTGTCTGTTCTTTTGTGCCTCCCTGCCCTTCACAGAAACATACTGTCCAAAATTCCTTTTTTTGAAACAAGAATCAAAACTCTTATTCCCTCAACTGTTTGGATTTCAATGAGAAATGAGAAGGAAGACAACCTGAGAGATTAAATGGCCAGTGAAGGGCTCAGAAAAGCATGGGCACTGAGGCCAGACTATGTGGGTGCCTGTTTTAATTCCACCACTTACTGCACATGTGATTTTGGTCAAGTTCCTTGTAATTCTCCTGTACCTCAGTCTCCTCATCTGTAATATGGGAATAATAATTATAATTCCTTCCTTAATGGGTTAATGTGAGGATTAAATAAGGTGCTTTGAACAGTGTGTGCCATTTAGTAACTATTTACATTGCTTACATGAACTATTATAAAGCTGAGGACCATCTACTGTGCAAGAGACAGAAGACATCTTCAAGATGGACTTTATGAACTACTTAAGCCATATAACACCTGGTGAAGATCTGCCCTGAGCCCTTCTGTCCATTATAGTTTCTGTTCTTGGTAGTGGAGAGTTTTACATCTTCTCCATCCAAACAACTGGGGGTGGGGGGTGGTTAGCAGTAAGAGTTTGATATTATTGAGAATCCCCAAATACTTCTCCCCTAAAACATTTTATCACATAAACATAAATATCTTATTTAAGGCACATAATACCCTGGTCGGTTGAATATATTATCATCCCCAACTTGGAGAGGAGGATTTAAATAACTTGTCCAAAATCGTAGAGCCGAACCAGGGGTCCATGGCTTCAAAGCCAGAACTCTGTCCAGTAACCATGATGCTTCCCTCAAAAGGGTCAGACTTGACAGATAATTTCTGACAGGTTGTTGGCTCCTGTTCTAAATTTTTTTTTTGCATATTTGAGAAATGCTCTTATTTCTTTTATTCCACCAAGTTGAATTCTCAATTCTAGAATGCTGCTCAGGGCATTCAGTGAAGGATATTGTGAAGTGGGCAGAAGAACTTGGATTGCATATGTTTGAATGCTAAAGTCTATAAACTCCTGATCTTCCATTTGTTTCTAAACTTAATCATTATTTATAAAGAAGGTGTCAGTGAAAATTGCAAAAAAATTAGCTGTTTTCCCTTTATTTTTATACTCAAGTAAATATGATAACAGTACAGTTTGCAAAATAAGTTGATAAAACAAGAAGTCTTATAGAAAGATTACAACGACTAAGATTGCAAAGATACAATTCATCACAAGGAGAGATCTCATGGCCAAGTAATTCTGAGTTTTGACTTCAAACCCCTCCTTTAACAGACATATCCAACCATCATGTCAATCAACCATCATCCACCCATTCAGCACATATTTAGTGACTAGAAATTCATTCTGTGCTAGGTACTGTTTTAGGTGCTTGGATGTAGCAGTGCTTAAAGTGTGTAAAAATAGTTGAGATTACAACAAATGAATAAAACAAGGTAAATGATAGGCTCGTTGAAGGAAATATAATATGGAGATATAGGGCTTGTAGTGGAGAAGCCACTGGAGATTGGACAGGCAGTCAGGGAAGGCTTCTCTAAGCAGTTGGTATTTGAGCTGAGACCTAAAAGAAGAGAGAGAGAGAGAGAAAGAGAGAGAGAGCGCTAGCTCTTTGCAAGGCACAGAAAAATTTTGAACAATGCACAAGCACAGGTTTTACTAGTATCAAGACGGAAGAAAGACAGTGTGACTGGCTCCAGAGGGGTGGTTTGAGACAAGGATAGAAAGGTGTATAGTGTAATGCTATGTAGGGCCCTGAACTATTTGAAGGAGCCTGATTATAATCCAAGTATATTGGGGACATATTGGCAGGTTTTAAGCAGTGGGGACACATGCTTGGTTGAAAATTACTTATAAAGGAGCAAGAGTGGATGCAGGGGTCTTAGTTGGGGTAAGGTTATAGAGGTTGAAGTGAAAGAAAACTCTATAGACTTAGTAATGAGTCTCATTGATGGTAAATCTCTTTGATTAGTGAAAGGAAAAATAAACTTATTCTAATAAGTCTCAATTTCCATGCAACATATCCGATATAAAATAAAATTTTAATTATTTTGTCAGAGGTATAGATGAAGGCATGGCTATGGATTAGCAATTATATACAACTCTATTGTATATTTAAAAGGCACCTTCTTTCTGTTGTTGCAAGGAACCACTGTGCAGGGCTTTTGGTTCTCCCTGAAGGAGAGAAAGAGTATATAGGAAAATAATTCTTCCTTCTGGCCTAAATGCAAATTTGCAGAAACCATTTGTTAAATATGACCAGTCATTCTTAAGAGGGCAGAGAGTCCTTTTTCGGGTATTCTTTATTACAGGCCATTTATCAATTTCTACTGATTATGGCTAATAGACTGGGAAACCTGTGACTATGATGATTTACTATCATTTTCCTTGATCTAAGATACAAGCTAGTTTTGAAAGTGGTATCAGCAGGCCAGCAAACTTCCTTGCTTAGGGGTAGTGATCTAGCACCGGCAAGTGGTCGGGTCTCAGCCACCCGTCTTTCTGCCCGTAAATCAGCATCGCAAAACATCCTGGAAGCTTTGTGATGGCGCTGAATGCATAAAAAGGGTTCGCAAGCTGAATCTATTGTCGTCATTCCCGGTGGCAGAGGGGAGTGACAAGATGCTCACACATCGCCGCGTAGTAGCGCGGCATAATAAAGCGTAGTTTGCACCATGTGTATCACAGATTTCTCGGGTTTTCTGGAAGGTTTTTCCAAGTTCCGCCTTCCCCCACCCCCCGCCCCCGCCGTCATCCTGGCCCCAAGTGTGCAGAGGTCTTTGACTCCATCTGTCCTTCCGCTGGGGACGAGTTTCTCTCGCTAAATGGAGAACACAAGTTTGACTTTCCACAGTGGTCATAACCCCCACACTCTGTTCAGCCGGAGCCGAGCGTCAGGCAAGTTGGGAGAGTCCGTCTAGGGGATGGAAGGGGGAAGGCGTGGAAGATGATGCTCCCTTCTCCTTCCCCCACCCATCGCCACTTGCACGCAAAGCCTGGGCAGAGGCCCGGGCTGTGCGGTCTCCATCAGCCCCAAATCTCCTGTCCTTTCTTTTGCGGCTGCTTTCTTCTCTGTCCCTGGCCCAACCGCGGACGCGCCGTGCTGCAGAGCCGCCGCTCGCAGGTTGAAATTTGCCCTCGTGTGCACCGCGTCACACGGCAGGGAGGAGAGGCGGCGCGAAGTGGGTCCAAGGCGGAGCTGCGCGGTCCTCGGCGCCCCGAGACCCAGCTGGGAGCGCCCACTCCCCCCACCCCTCGCCTCCGAGCAGCCGACAAGGCCACAGCCGCAGCCGCCCCTCCCTCCCTCCTCTCCTGCCCAGCGCCCTCACTCCCGGCCTTACTCCACCCCCTTCCCCGGGCCCGACCCCCATCCTTTCCCTGTGTGTACGCGCTTTAAATAATTTCCCCCTTTTTTGGCAAAACAAATAATGCACCTGACTTTACCAGGGGGAAATAACCAGCCGAGCAGAACAAGGAACAGATGTAAAAGGAATAAACGGAGAGAGAAAAAGAGATGAGACTCGTTTAAAGAAATCCAGAGGCTGGAGAGGTGGCTGCAGCGGCAGAAGCAGCTAGAGCTTCCCTCTGTGTAAGCTGTAGGAAGAGGACGTTTTCACCAGTTGCAGATGTAACCTAGAGAACTCCTGGGTCGGTTGGTTTGTTTGCCAAACAAAGTCTTTTCTTCTTTAGCTCAGACACTGAAGGGGTTCCTGGATTTTTCCGCGATCCTGCCACAAGCTGGTAGTTACCCGGGAGCCTTCCCAAGGAGCTGCCGAGGAAATGAGCCTTTCTGGGCAGAGGATGGGTGAAGGGAAACAGCACCAGAGAGCTCCAGCCGGGAAGCGCCTTCTGCTCCCCGGGAGGAGAGGGTTACCCCGAGGGTGGCGGAGCGGCGTTACCAAGGCGAAGGGCTCCCTGCTCCGGCTTTTCATTCACGCGTGGCTGTGGGCGGCCTCGGGCTCGTCTGCCCAGGTGTTCAATCTCAGCCTTTCCGTGGACGAGGGACTCCCCCCGGACACTCTGGTCGGCGACATCCGCGCCGGGCTGCCGACCGCGCAGCAGCAGGAGGGGGGCGGCTTCTTTCTGTCTGAGGACTCGGACGACTCCCCGCTGCTGGACGACTTCCACGTGCACCCAGACACTGGCATCATACGCACGGCTCGGCGCTTGGACCGCGAACGGCGGGACCACTACAGCTTCGTGGCTGCCACGCTGCTGGGCGCCGTGGTGCAGGTGGAGATCCGCATCAACGACGTGAACGACCACTCTCCCCGTTTTCCCCGCGACTCTCTGCAGCTCGACGTCTCCGAACTCATCCCGCCAGGTACCGCCTTCCGCCTGCCAGGTGCCCATGACCCCGACGCCGGGCTGTTCAGCATACAGGGCTACACTTTGGTGCCAACGTCCGACCAGCCGAAGGACCTCGCGGGACCTTTCTTCCACCTGCGCTACGGAACCATGGGGCCACCGCCTCTCTCCGACTCCCCATCAACCCTGGAGCCCCTGTACTTGGTGCTATTGCGGCGCTTGGACCGAGAGACGGCGGCGGTGCACGAGCTGCAGATTGAGGCATGGGACGGCGGCCGTCCGCGGCGCACCGGCTGCCTGCGAGTGGAACTGCGCGTACTGGATGAGAATGACAACCCGCCGGTTTTCGAGCAGGGCGAGTACCGCGCTGTGGTGCGCGAGGACATCTCGCCGGGAGCCGAGGTCTGTCGCGTGCGCGCCACTGACCGCGACCTGGGGCCCAATGGCCAAGTGCGCTACAGCCTGCGCGCCAGGCAGGCACCCGGGGCGGACAGCGGCAGCGGGCCCCTGGGAGACGCGGCCTACTTCGCGGTAGAGGAGCTGAGCGGCGTGGTGCGCGTGCGGAGGCCGCTGGACCGCGAGGCTCAGGCCTGGCACCAGCTGGTGATCGAGGCCCGCGATGGAGGCGCGGAGCCCGAGGCCGCCACCGTCCGAGTGTCCATCGCGGTGTTGGACGTGAATGACAACCCGCCTGCCATTCACCTGCTCTTCCTTACCGAGGGGGGCGGCTCCCGCGTCTCAGAGGGCGCACGGCCGGGCGACTACGTGGCTCGCGTCTCGGTTTCCGACGCGGACGGTGACCCAGAGAAGGAAAAGGAGGCCGCCGGGGAGCTTGGCATGGGCCTCGAAGGCGGGGACATCTCCCTGTCCTTGGAGGGCGGGGAAGGAGCCTTTGCGTTGCGGCCCGGCGGCCCTCCAGGGGTATATTTCCTTTGTGTAGAGGGACCCTTGGACAGGGAAAGCCGCGACCTGTATGAATTGCGACTGGTGGCCACGGATACAGGGTCCCCTCCACTGAGCACCGAGGAGACGCTGCTGCTCTGGGTAGCCGACCTCAACGACCAGGCTCCGCTCTTCAGCCAGGAGCACTACCGAGCCTCAGTGTCTGAGGCCGTGGCCCCTGGCACTGCGGTTATGTGGGTCAGTGCCACTGATGCGGACGAAGCTGGCACCGACCACGCCCGGCTGCGCTATGCGCTGGTCCAACCCCCGGCTCGCTGCAGACCAGAGGCTCTGTTGCCCACAATGGGGTGTGGACCGTCCTTCACCATCAATCCCGAAAATGGCTTGATCAGCACCATCCGGACTCTAGACCGAGAGGTCCAGGAGGCAGTGGAGCTGAGCGTGGTGGCCCAGGACCTCGGCACACCCCCTCTTTCTGCCACCTGCCATGTGAGCATCACCGTGGATGACGTGAATGACAACGAGCCCATCTTCCAGAGGCAGGTATACAATGCCACTCTTGAAGAACATGCCGCAGTTGGACATTGTTTTCTGCAGGTGAGTGCATCAGGCCTTTGGGTCATGGAGGCCATGGGAAGGGTTGGGAAAGTTGTGGGTATGTCCAAGGAAGAGGAATTGTGATGTAAATGGCTGTATGCATCCCTGCTCCAAAAGCAGGGAACCTGGGCTCTAGTTCCTCTTCTATAGGAAGATGAATGTGTGTCCTCTGATCAGGTCATCTTTGCCAGGGAATTGGACTTCATGATGGCTAAGGTTCTTGATTTTGATTAAGGAGGCCTGATTTCCTCATGATGGATATTTGCACCCAAATGGGTTTGGGAGGAATCACTCATTTTAAGTCAAACAGTATGTGAAGGCAATATGTCTTCTTTTTTTTTTTTCATCCTAAGGAAATAAGGTGGCTGGGATAAATGAGTTTTTCAGATGATTAAATGCATTCCTTTAAACATGGAAACTGTTTTGGGTAACCACTTCCAGAGACTCCTTCCACCTTTTCTTATCTCTTCAGAAAGAGATTGGCTGTGGACATCAAGTCATTGTAGCATCAGTTGTGGGCTGATTTCCTGCCAGTGATGCCTTCAGGACTCTAAAGAGCAGTGGGGCTGAATGGTCCCTTATGCAATGGGGGCACTCTACCCTGCTGTTTTGATTTGGGTGTATTGCCTTTTAGAGTTGTTCTGATCTCACCTTTACTGTCAGAATGTTTGGCTTTATTCTTCTCTTGTGACTCCTATCACTACTCCTGTTTCGAATTTCCTATTTCTTATCTGATGTGAGATAACAAATAAGATTTCTAAGATTGTTAGAAATGGAGTAAATGGTAATTAGAACCTGAAGGGTTAACTTGTGAGTGAAACTCTAGAGCTTAATTTAGTTTGCAGATTGGGTTGTTTTAAATCTCTACTGCTTAGTAGATTTATAAGGCTTTGGCTTTATAAGTGAGGTCTAAAATGAAAACCTTTAGATAAGTGAGTTGCTACTATGTTGTAAAAATGGGTTTCTTGACCCTTCTATCTTTTTAAACTTTGAGTCTGTGGATAATAATAATAATCTCCATCCTTTTCTTGACCGTGATTGTGAACTCTGGGTTGCAAGGTTATTAAAAGGAGGCATGAAAATTAGTAAATGTTAGGTACTGCAACAGACAAATCCACAAACATCAGTGACTAACACAATCAAAGTTCATAAATCTCTCAAACAAAATCTGATGCAACTTGGCTGGTCCTCCTTGATTCAAGGTAGGGACAAGTCTGGGAGTGACTTACCTTTTTCCACCGATGTCCCATTGCCTATTGGTGATCACATGCTTCCAGTGTACTTGGCATTAGGTGATACAGTAGAAGCTGGGACGTGTGGAGGAGCACACGCATATCCAGTGTGCACCAACAGTTTCTGCGGTGGGTTTCTGAACATGCAGTCATTGCAGATGAGAGGTAGGACTAGATGACTTCTGAGATTTCTTCCATCTGAAAGACGCTAAGGATCTTGGTATGAAATAGTTCAACGTGGCTCTATTTGAAGGAAAGTAAGCAGGGTGGATTAATTATGATTCCTTTATGGAAACTGTCTTTAGAGTTGTTTCTAAAATTGTGAGGTGATTCTGCCATGAGGTTTGAGTTTATCTCATTATTATGACTCGGTATGTGGTGGCTCCATTAAGGTGAACTGGATTTGGCTCAATTGTAGGACTCCATCTCCAACAATTAGAAAAAAAAAATTTCCAGGTTGCTAAGTATTGCTGCTTTTGATATTAAATTGTGCTCATTAGAAGTTCTGGAAATTCCTGTGATCCAGCCCTTCAGGATTGCAGAAATACTCTTTTTCATGGGGCTCTCTGTTGGCCTCTCTGCACCAACCTTGTGAAGATTCTTCTGGTTTTGTAAACCTTCTAGCTGACTTGTCCCCTAACTTCCAGGCAAGCTTCACAAAAGTGTCTTCTGTCTCCTTTCTATCTGTTTACTCTCTCAATCTTTTTTTTTTTTTTTAAATACCACTTTGTAAAAACTAACTTCTCCATTTAACCTTTGGTTCTCATGGCCTCTCCTTTCTTCTAGGACTTTGTTTCACTATATTTTGTCAATTCTTTATATCTTTATCTTCTTTCTCTTGCTCTCCTGTCAGTTTTTCCCCTTTAGACTTCACAGTTGCTCAAGTCTCCTCTGTCAAGAACAAACAAAACAAAACAAAACACAACAGGAAAAAAAAAATCATGCCTAGATTCTCTTTAAGGGAATAACTTGCCATCTAATTAAACAAATCCTTGAATCTCCAAGGTGTCTTGGTGAAAGGAGTCTACAGATTGCTCCTCATTACTAATCCTTGGGCTTTTCTGCCATTATTGCTGCTCCTGCTGCCACCATACTGCCCTTTCCCCACTCTCTCTAGGGCTGGCTGGACCCTTTTATACTCTCATGCCCAGATTGGAATGTTCCAAGAACATTAAAGGCAAGGCAGAGCAAAGGGAATTACTACAGAGTACAAGAACCATTTGGCAGCCCGAGATAGGCAGCCAATAGCCTCAGAGGATTTCCTCAATTTGGTAGACACTTGCCTGGATTTCTTAATTCCTTTCTCTCCGCCTGCCTCCATGTGGAAAGCTCCATCTTAACAACCCACCTCTCAGGAGCTCTTTGACTCTTTCATGGGCAAGACAGAGAGATTTCCACTCTGCAGATACCCAGGGTTCCACCCCCAGTTTTAGTATCTGGCCTGAGATTCCATTTCCTGTCAAATCATTGTCAAAAAGTCTAATTTCAAACTCTAGGCAAGACCTCCACCCTCTACCCCATACTATATACAGTTGTGTGAGCTGTCCTTGCAAGCTTTATCTTATAACCAGATCTTAAAACAAAATAACCCTAACATTCATACTCAAATTACATGCAGGCTATTAACGACATTATTATTTTATACTCCCTTAAGCATCAGTACTAGTTACATTCTTTAATTCATTTATTTAATCAAGCAACAGCATTTATTGGATAAATAACATTCAGTGAGCAAATATTTACTGAGCACCTATTACATGCAAGGAAGTGTTTTAGAGACTGGGGATGCAGCAGGTGAGCAAAACAAGCAAGTTCCCCTGTGCTAGCAGTGGTCTCTGCCACCTCCTTCCCTTCATTGTCAGCTCTTGGGAATGCATGACATATGCCCCTGCCTGCACTTGCTGATCACTCTCATCCCCCTGTAATCAGACTCTCCCCCACCACTCTACTAGATTCTGCCTCTCAAAAGGTATCAATAATCCTTTGATTGTCAAATCCAATTTCTTTTCTTAACCTTAGCCTCCCTCATTCTCTCGGCAGCATATTGGACTGCTGCCCACCTCCTCTTTCTTGAACACACCTTCTTCCCAGCTGTTGTATCACTTCCTTTTCTTTCTGTCTCTCTCTTTCCTATTACTACTTTCTTCTTGTGTCACCCCACACTCTTTGTGGTAGAGGCATTTCCAAAGGATCTGTCTTTCTTCCACTTCTCTTCTTTCTGTGCTTTCTTCT
>JAQZBX010043010.1:0-21819 GCA_029593785.1 Cabassous unicinctus | reverse complement strand
AGGAAGCCAAGAAGCCTGAACCCTGGGCAAATGTCGGCAGCTGTCTTGCTCCAACACGTGACAATGGACTTTGGTGAGGGAAGAAACTTATGCTTTATGGCCTGGTAACTGTGGACTTCTACCCCAAATAAATATCCTTTATAAAGACCAACCCATTTTTGGTATTTCACATTAGCACCCCTTTGGCTGACTAATACAGTATCAGAGCCAGGATTTGAACCCTGGTAAATGTGCATGTATTAAACTTCTAAACCACACTTACCTGTTATACAAGCATGGGAGGCCCCTGGGAGCAAAACACAGAACACGGGCAGAATGTGGATCTCACCACTGCCTGGGGATTTGTAATAAAGAACAGCACTTGAGTTGGGAGATGTGTCCAGAAAAACTCTGTCCCTGGGGCAGGAGCAGTAGCATTTTCTCACCCAAGAATCCCCTCCTCAGAGGTTCCTTTAGAAAATGCCTTTTATTTGGCCTGAAAACATCGGATGCAGTGGCAAGCATGGGTTCTCAGTGCCCAATAGGTCTGGCTGAACGTTTGACTCATTACCAATCTGAGGCAGGCTCATAGATTTTCTTTCCTCCTTCTTGTCCCCTGGGAATAGCTCTATTCACACAGTAGCATTACTCATCTCTTCCTGACTCAGTGTTTTAAATGGGGATGTCAATATCACTGCACAAAAGCTCATGGGCCACCAGGGAATTGGCAATCCCATCTGTAATGGACCCTTTACACTGAGGAGACTGAATAGCTGGGGTGTGATGCACCAGAGGAAAAAGAAATGAAGCCTAGAGTAAAATCATTCTTTAAAGCAGCATGTCCCAAAGTGTATTCCACAAAATGCAATCCTGTAAGATGCTCTTCAATAAAAGTTTGCAATGGATGGACCAGTAAGTTTTGTAAATACTGCTTAGTACAACCTTAATTTAGAGATCCGCATTCTATACTAGAATGTTAAAGGCTTAAAAAAGTCTTGAACTATGAAATTTAACCCAAGTCATTCCATTCATTTGGCCCAAACTCACCCTTTTCCTCACCTTTGATTTGTATGAGATCTATTAACAACTCACAGAATTAGCATTCCATCAATCACAGTTTGGGGAACATTGGTTTAATTGCCTATTTTTAGACTATCAGGTAATATCTAGAATTGTACCACTGGGAAGAAGGAAAAGTTCAACTCACAAATCCTTTGTTTCAATAAAATAGTTATTAAAATAGCTGGCTCCGTGTTTTAAAATCGCTTCAAAAATGGCTAATTCCAAGTAGTTATGCATATTGGTAGCCCAGAGGGAGGGACGATTAAGGATGCATCCATAGCATACTCTGGATACCATTTTTTTTTTTTTTTTTTCTGTTAAGAAAGTTTCCTCATTGATGTCTCTTGACCATGTCCCTTCTTTTCACTGGTGCAGATCAAGCCATTTCACTAGGATTATTATAATAGCCACCTAACTTCTCTGTGTGCCCTCAGTTTCAACAACTCCAATCCAAATGGACTGCACATCACAGACCAATTTATTTTCCTAAAACACTACTTGGATCAAAGATGCCAACAAGGTATCAGGTTCTCTTACCTAGATTTTCAACTCGTGGTTACAAGATGGCTACTGCAGCTCCAGTCATTGGCAATCTCAAAGAAAATGTCTCCTCTCTCTTGTTAAGGGTTAGGAAAATCTATCCCTGAAGTTCCCTAGAAACTTTCCCACTATTGCCCATGATTGAATCATACTCCATGCTTCAACCAATCAGTGGAAAGGGACATGGTTGTTTTAAATAGATCATTGTCCATCCCTGGGACTGAAAATGAAGTCAACTTTCTTTAGCATGTTGGAGAGTGAAAGCCTGGGGTGTGGGAATTAAGGGCAGCATCAACATGGCACAGGGCAGAGGACTGGCTTTTGCAGAAGCAATCACATCCACCAGGGACCAGGCACTACACAAGGTGCTGGAACTTCAAAGATAAATGAGGGAGAGTCCCTGTCCACAGAATCCTCAGGAAATGACACTGAAAAAAGAAGTAGCCAGGACAGTCAGAGAAGAACTAGGAGAGATGTGTGCAATGAAAGCCAATGGAAGAGAGAGTTCCAAGAGGAGGGAAACTGCCCAAGTGCTGTGAAGTGGACAGGTAAGATGATGACTGAGAAGGAAACATATTTGCCAATTGTGTAGTCAAGGTGACTTCATTAAGAATCATTTCAGCTGATGTTTGCACTAAGGGCTTCCTTCAATAGACTGATGAGCAAATGGGAGATGTGGAATTAAGGCAGCGATTTTGTGAGTCATTGTTACCTATAAGTTACAGGTCACTTTGAAATAAAGGAGCCAATGTAGGGAAACAAATGCCAAAAGAGGAAACAGCATTTAGGACGGTGTTATTATTCTGTTTCTGCTACTACTGAGGTTTTAATATGGGAAGTATGTTACAAGATTTACAGGGTAAAGGAAAGGATTCAGTGAAAGAGAGTTGCCAAAATATATATCAGTCCCATCCTTAACAAAGAAAAAAATTACTGTTAATTCACACTACTAAGGGAGAACACTTATTTCCCATTCTAGTATTCATTTTGTGTGTGTGTGAAGAGAGCTCAGTTAGTGTCATTCCCCCAGCCTCTTTCCACTTCTTTCCTTGTTCTACCCCAAAGTAGTTAGAGCACATCATCTGAATAGCCATGCTTCTTGGAAATAGACCAACCCATGAAAGCAGGAGTTTTCCATTGCTTCCTTTTGTCCTATGTTCCTCATATGTATGGAGCCTGCTCTGTTTAGAATTGCCCATGACTTAGTAGGTAAATCTTCCTGCTGCTGACATTGGCTTCATAGGCTGATTGAGCTCTCATATTAAGCTATGTCTTCCAAATTAGCCAACATTGGTAATGAAGACTGGCCTCCATCTGTCTTCTGCCTTTGTCATATTTTGTGGTTGTTTGAAAAATAAGGTGGGGATGAGAAATACTATTTAATGGGCTCTTTGATCATCTCCATGACCATACACATAGCCAAAAAGATAGGAGATTTCCCAGAAAACAGCTTCCACAAAGAATAGCTCAGGCAATAATCCAGGTATCAAAATAATATATCCAATGCTGCTTTCACTACCTTGAGAATGTAGTAAAAATATTCTGGAGATTCCATAGTGCATGACAAATATCTGAAAACCATATGGACAATTTCTCAACCCCTATCTCTTCCTTATTAAGCAAAAACCAGAGATTTACAATGCAGATATTTATTACTATGCATCTATTTAATAGCTTTTGAATCAGTATTTACCTATACAATTTTATAAAAGCAATTTATTTACGAATATGTTGTATTACTTCTATTTATCTTCATATACCTTTTCCAATATTTCATACCTGAGCAGTGGTACTGGTTGCCTTAAACAAAATAATAGCTATAAATAAAGGTCAGATGGATGGATTGATGGAGGGATGATAAGACAGATAAATAACATGAATCACTTGAGAATTTCTGGAGAAAAGAAGGCTGAACTTAAGTGTCTTCAGCTTCTCATTTATAAAATTATGAGCACATATTCTTGCCAAGAGCTTATCTTACTCAAGTTGGATTCTGCTGTTTAGGTACTAACGGAATTCACACAGGTCTCTATATGTGCATTTCCAGAACCTCTGATTCTGATTGTAGGTCTTCACATTATTGAAGCACCTGGGGGCTATATAGATACCTAAAGCAAATGCTTTTTCTAGGAAAATATAGAGTGGCTCTAACCAAAACTAAATCACACAGCTTAGGCCATAACACCTCACAGACTAATCTCCATAGAAATGAACCCAACACATTAAGCAATCTTGTGTCCAAATGAGCAACTCTGTGTCAGTCAGGATTTGATCAGAGAAGCAGAACCACTGTAAGTGATATAGCATAAGGATTTATTGTGGGGATTCTGCCTTAAGCTCTTGTGGAAGCTCCTGGAGTAGTCTATGCATCTGGAGTTTCATCTACAGTTGGTATAGGTCAACCAAACAGCAGCTGGGAAGGAGAGATTAGTGTGGACAAGATCAAAGATAAAATGAAACCCACAATGATGAGCTGGAATGCACAAGGCTAACAAGATGCATGAGAACAAACTGGAATCTATATCCTTTTCTTTTTTTAATTTTTTATTGAAGTTTATCATTCATTCATGAACATACTAAACAAAAAGTGTATAGTCTAAGTTGTGAATTTACAAAACAAACATGCATATCATCATACAGAGCTCCCATGTATTACCCCACCACCAACACCTTGCATTGTTGTGAAACAAATGTTACAAACTATGAAAGAGCATCATCAAAATATTACTACTAATTATAGCCAATATCTTACATTAGGTGTATTTTTCCCCCAACCCACCCAGATAATGACACCCAGTATTAGTATTATATACTTGTTATAGTTCATAAGAAAATTTTCTCATATTTGTTCTGTTAACCACAGTCCATCTTCCACCACACAATACATTGTATTATAGTTCCATGCTTTGTACAAACCATTCGAAGTGTACAATCAGTGTCTGCCACGTAGATTCTTTAACTCCATCTGGGTTCTGTGGGTGACAAGCAGGAGGAGCGAGTGTTGCTCCTTTTGCCATGGAGTTGTAAGCACATTTGGTTGAGCTCTTAGAGAATCTGAAGGGGCTATTCAGTGAAAGCTGGAGTGATTGGAGTTCCAGGTGCTGCTGCATATGACAAGGTGAGTCATCAGATCAGCAACAACATGCATGAACTATCCCATTGCCTAATGTCATACATCAACCATCAGAGAATAAAAAATGTGGCATTGCTTCCCATCCACCTTTCAAATCTTCTGTGACTCACATTAACTTGAGACCATTAAGGGAAGGGGATTGTGAGAAATAATGTCTGTTTCAGTTACCATTGCTGTGAACAATCATTTCATTATATCTTACAGTTTCTATGGCTCAGGGATTTGGGAAGCACTCAAATGGTTGGTTCTGGCTTGGGATTCCTTCTACCGTTATAATCAAACAATGGCTGTATTTGGAAGAGCAAGAAGGTGAAAGAGGTCAGGGGTGTAGGCTCAGAGCCTTTCTGTGTGGTCTCTCCATGTGGGCTAGTTTTGGCTTCCTTATATATAGTGGCCTCAAGGAAGACTGGCCACTAACATGACCAATGGAGACTTCAATAGCAGGCATTCAGTGAGGAAGGCAGAAGCAGCATAGTCTTTTACCAATTAGCCACACAAGTCATCCAGCATCATTTCTGCCATATTGTATAGTTTGAAAAAGTCACAAAATTCCACCCAGATTCAAGGGAAGGGGAATTAGGTTCACCTCCTGATGGGGGAGGGGCAATGTTCTAGAGGAGCACGTGGACTAGGAGATATTATTGGGTCCATCTTTGGAAAATGGAATCTGCCTCACCCTGAAGAGGCAGAGTTCTCAACACAGTTCTTTCTTTTAATATATCCAACCAAAAGACTCAAGCATAAATCAGCTCTTGAAATTTCCTACCTTGTTCATGCCCCATTAATTCCTGAATTTAAACAATAACAATAAATAGGAGGTAAATGTAAATTCTGTTTGCAGTTCTTCAAATAATGGGGCTGGATCTCTAAGTATGGTCATGATAGTTCCTGTTATAAATATTTTTCCTAAAATTGAGACAATGAATAACTAGGGGATGACATCAGAGAGAAAAATGAAGTCTACACTAAAACAGTTATAAACAAATTTAAACTAATTGCTGTTTTAACCTCTGTGAGCTTCAGTTTTCTCATCTGTGAAATGAAGGTACCATTCTAGTATAACTTTTTTTGAACTTCCATGCATGTCTAAAACATATAGTAACTAAGATCAAATTAAAACACTCTCTACAAGATACAGAATTATTAACTACTTTCTCACCAAATGGGAAAGAAAATTTATTTTTAGTAAATTTTATCTTACTTTGGTCTTTCCTAGATTAGAAGTTTACACGTGAGAAGTAAAGAGCAATATTAAGAAATACAAATTTTTGAATTTCCTCCCATTTTTTTTGACATTCAGACATGTACAGTGCTTTTTATCTTAAGCAAAGGTATGCATGATTCAAAGATAAACCAATTTTAAGAAATGGAGATGGGTTAATAAAATATTTACTGTTCAAAAAAGGAAAGAAAGCTGCTATAATTCTCCTACATTTCTTTTCATTATAACCCTCTGTGAATGTTTGCTCATAAGGATCACAAATCAATCTTGGGAAGAATCTAGCAGAGGGTTTTGATTAAATGGTAGTTGAATAAACAATACTGAGACATTTTAATGAGGTCAGATAAAAGGACTATGCTGAAAAGAAATATTTTAAAAATTACTTTGAGCCTCTATCCTTGAACCATTTCCTGGAGAATTGGCCTCTAATTATTTACATTGTACCATTATCTGAAGATTTAAAATCCTCTCACTGGTTTTGCTACCACAAATGAACCATGGCTCCTTAGCACATAGATTTCCATTGCTGGATTTCAGAAAATTATTGAGGCTTATTCTCATGAAATCCACAAAATAGACACCCTGTTCAAAGTCAGTGGCATTTAGTCACTTCTTCACATAAGTCAAAAACAATTTTAATATTCTGCCTGTAGTTCTTTATGAAGCAATGCCAAAATATTGCTTCTTGCCTATAATAGCCAATGATGGCCACACAGTCATAGAACTTACAAAGAGACCAAGAAGCAAAGGCTTGCAAAGTAAAATGTATGGCCCAAAATCATGTGAATGAGTTTGGCCTTAATGTGATTGTCTAGGAAATGGAATGAAGTTTTTAGGAGGAGGGATCCTTGTCTATAGAAGGAGTAGAAAAAGGGGGAAAGGAGGCAGAAGGGAAGCCAATCAGAAGCAACCTGTCAATATGGTCAGCAAGTGGAATATTGGCATTGTGAACTGAAGAAGCAGAACAATTTGAGTTGATATAAATGTACAAAGTGGACACATAGGGATTGGTGACATAAGTAGGAAGAAGTCATTGAACTGAAAAAGACAAGGGTATTGAGTGGGACATATATACACATATTAAAATCTCCCAAATGAGGACAACATGGGGAAAGAAAGATTGCAAGTAGTTTTCAAAGTATTTACTGATTTTGGGGTGGGGGGTTGAACAGGTCATTGGATGGCTTGATTTATTGACTCTCAGGGGACCCGGAGTTTTTCCAGGAGGGTGGAGACCTAACAGTTTGGAATGATCATGGCAAGTCTATATTAGGGCCACCTTCTAGCTCCAAGATCTCGAGCCATGAGACGTCAAGCTGCTACACTTAAGTGGGTCACAGAGAAATCTGAGCACTGAGAGAAACAATAAGGTATTGTGTCACTGAAGCAATATTCCATGAACACATGCATACCTTTGCTTTAGATAAAAAGCACTGTACATGTCTGAATGTCAAAAAGATTGAAAGGAAATTCAGTAGGGTAGCATGGATGTTCATGAAAGAGATGAGGATGCAAAGAAATTCCCAAAGGGTCAAAAGAAGAGTTTGAGAAGGAAGACTGTAGTAGAAACTTGAATTGAGGTATGGAAGCAGAGAGCTGTGTGGGACTGTTACTCCCCCTCAGCCAGAAACATAAAAGATGAAAAGAAATGGTTACTGCCCGCAAAAAGCATACAGTCTACTTGAGGAGATTTTGCTAGAAAATGGCTCTATCATCCAACTTCAGATGTCTATTATACACATAGTGATAGGCCTGTATAACAATAATATACATATATAGTTCTAAATTTTGTTTTCTCCTTGTTTGGTGATAAATCTTATACTTCCAATTAGATTGCAAGCTACTTAAAAGGGGGATATGTTGTGTATCAATATCATTATCATAGATTGATGAAAAATTTAGAATGATCAAACCAAATTAAGATTGCTTGAGAATGCTCACCTCCTTCTTTTTTTTTTTTCATTTGCTTCCATCCAAATCTAATATCTTCCTTATCTGAGCTATTACAAATCTGTCAGTGTGACTCGGTAGGTTGAAAAATGAAGCTGAGGATGGCAAGAACATAGCTTAGAAATGACCCATGTCTCTCTCATTTAACTTTGCTCAACGTTCATTCCTGATTTCAGATTGGGGTCAGCTTCTGAAGCTTCTGTTTCCACACCATAGCTCCTGTCAGCCTGTGATATTCCAAAAGGTTGTCTCTTGCCAATTCCTTCGACATTCCTGCATATCAGCCCTCTGGAACATGAAAATGCCATGAAGCAAAACTATTGGATGAATCCAGGAGAGGTTTGTCTTACGTTTTCAATAGAGATCAGAAACCAGAGAAGTAGAAACATCAGCAGTCATCCTGGTTAACTTTCTTATAAGTCATGCATCTAGAATCACTTGGATTCAGTTCCAGATGTGTACTTATTCCAATGGGAAGTCCAAGCTCACAAAAGTGACTTCACCATTGTCATTGCTTGTTGTATAAAATTATGAAAGACAATTGGGAATATGTCCTCTAGAAAAAGATGAAAATAGTGAAGCCAAGTGGATTTGTGCATAACAGGTCATATCTCTATCTTTGCCCCATAAGAACATTATGTTAGAGTAGATAGTGCCTCCCTTAAAGTCCATTGGTCTATTCCCATCTTCAGACTTCTAAGCCTTCTAAGAGATAAAAGTAACTTAAGAGAAGTCTTTTCTTTCATCCTGCTCAAATCTCTAAAACATAAATTAAATCTGTTCCTCTCATTTGATATTCAGTGCATCTCTCTAGGAGGGGTGGTGTCTAAGGTTTATGTATATCCCTGAAACCCTAAAGATTATATTACTTTCAATACATCAGACAGCCATATAGCCTGAATCTAAAATTAGTTGCTTCTATTTATTTGTTTCTAATCAAAGCACATGCAACATGACAATG
Organism: Cabassous unicinctus; assembly: GCA_029593785.1. Classification (NCBI taxonomy): domain Eukaryota; kingdom Metazoa; phylum Chordata; class Mammalia; order Cingulata; family Chlamyphoridae; genus Cabassous; species Cabassous unicinctus. Next base: position 12,972 of record JAQZBX010043010.1, on the reverse strand, counting down.
GGGTCTTTTGTTCCTCTTCTACGCTATCTTATGGAATTCTTACTTCCTAGTTGCACTTAGTTGATGAGCCATATGGCGCCAAGGTATTGGGAAGAATTTGAGCAAGCTTTTCCAAATACAAATGATTATTCACATTTCCCTAATTTATGCAAATGAGACCATTCATTTTCCAACTTAATCCTCTCTGGAGATGCTCCAAGGTTTGAAATGAAAGAAATTCTTCTTTCAAGTATATGTAATCCACATTAATTGCTTTTGACAGCAAAGGGCAGGGTGGTTAGGTACTGCAGTAGTTAATACTGTAATCATGTCAACCCTGCAACAAACTGAGCTGGGCACAGCGCTCTGAAGAACAACCGTGCCAGGGGGTCTGCATGGTAGAATCAGAATGCAAGAAGCTCATATTTCTCGACTGCATTTTAATGCAAATGAACTTATGGCAGGTTAGCGGAGAAAAGAGTCTCATAAGGGAGGAAGAGAAAAAAAAGAAAACTGCCTAAATTCTCTGAAGACAGAAACATTGATCTTGCCATTTAGTAGCTTCTTAATATCTGCAGAATAAAGGTCAAGTTCTTGAAAATGACAATGCAAGCTTCCATAAACTAGCCTACCTTTCCTCTATACCTGCTCACGTTCCCTAGAGCTCTGTTTGACTCTACCCATTCTCCAATTGCGGGTTCCTCACCCCCATCCTCACCTCTGCTTTTGATATTCTATTTATTCATCTTTCAAGACGGAACTTAAATGCCACCAAGTTCATGGAATATTTTTCTCTTCCCTAGCTAGCATCACCTTTCTCTTCTCAATGATGTCATAAGGTGTTCAACCTCTTCCACAACATTTATCTGGGCTGAACTTGGAATTTAGTAATTGCTATGCATGTTTTACTTTCTTAAAAATTATGTCCAAGGATCATGGGGAAATAAAACTTATGGTTTTAACTTAAGCAAAGCAAGAACTTAAAAATTCTTCTTAACACAGTTCCAGGCACATAGTTGATGTACAACAATTTTTGGAAATTAAGGAAAGAATCAATTAATTAATATCAGGTCTGTAAATTTATAAGATATTTAAAGGAGGAGTATGTCTTCAAAGTTTAGTTGGTACTCTCTAAACACCCATAAAAAACTAACAAGGCACCCTATGATAGGATTGGGTTTTGTTGTTGTTGTTTTTTCTTTTACCGGGAGGTCCCGGGGATCAAACCCAGGTCCCTCCATATGGGAGATGGATGCCCAATCATTATAAGCCACATCTGCCCCCCACCCTATGATAGGCTTTTAATGAATATAAGTGAAAATCACATTGAACTGGGATGGCAATAATGAGTGGTTGTGGGTCATACACAATGGGCAGCTTCAATAATTGTAATTATACTTGATGGCTCTGAGTTCAAGAAGAATGGAGAGATGTCTTTTTCTCCTGAAAATGTCTATTGTAACAGACTGTGACTGAACCAAATAAAAAAGTCTGTCTATGAACACAACTAAATTTTAATTCAACAGTTACCTTATTTCAGGAAGCATGGGATTAGTCTCCCAAGGAAATGAGTAGAAAAGGTAAAAAAAAGTAAGTAGTCATGAATTTCATTTAAAATATTCAGAAGTAAAAAAATTATTACAATGTATTAGAGAAATGGAAACTTTTTAGTTCATACTCTGAACTCAAGCTGTTTGCTTGGAATATCTTTTAATTTCTACCAGTGGTTGTAAAGCATCACAATAGGTAGGCAAAGCAATTAAAGAGGGGTAGCAAAAGAACCTCCCAGCAAGGTGCCAAACTAACGTCCAGGGGCATCTATTCAATGGTCAGTATAAATTCAGGGACAGTGTCTTGACAAAGGCAACAAAAACGTAGCAGGACAGAGGAGAGGCAAGATGGTGGCAGAGTAAGGAGCTCCATGGGTTAGCTCCTCCTACAGGGCAGTTAGTAATCACCCAGAGTTATCTAAAGCACCTGTTTGGGAGCTCCAGAAGACCAGAAGAGCATCCTGCAACATCCTTGAAAGTATGAAAGGAGGAGACTGCCCATCTGCAGAGAAGATTCATGAGTAGAGCACTTTACGCTGCAGAGGCCAGTTCCCTTACTCCACTGGCAGCACAAGTCACCTTGGGTGCTATTCTGTGGCTGGACTTGGAAGCTCCATTTCCCAAAAATGGGGGAGGAAGAGATGGTTGTACACCGACCTCAGCTGCTGATTGGTAAATTTGGCTGGCTAAAGTATATTCCTAAGAACAGCTAAAGTTTGAACCTGTCCAAGTTGGAAAGAGGCCAGTAGCCACCATTTTAATTCCGCCCCTGGCATGAGTGGAAGCGGGACTGACTGAAGATCACAGTGAAGATAGGGACCGGCTTCTTGACTTCTTTCTACCCAGATCTGATTGCAGCCTTAGCTTAGGCTCCAGCACTACCTCCAGCAGGGAGGAAGCTGGGAGGACCTGCACCAGCCTCTCTGGGTAACTGCAGGTACATTCGGCCAGCACAGATAGAATAGTCAGACACCTGGGACTCCATCCCATCACCCCAATAGGACAGAAAAGGATCTGTTTTACCTTGGCCTCTCTGGACTACTGCAGGAGCTTTTAGCCCACACAAACTGGTTTGTTGAACACCTTGGATTCCATCTCCACCCCTCCACCACCAAAGGATAAGAGTGGGACTGGTGTTTCTTAAGCCTCTCTGGGAAACTGCAGGTGCTTTCAGAATTCACAGATTGAATAGTTGGACACCTGTAGCTCCATCACAGAGAAGAACTGTGTTTCCTCAGCCTCTCCAGGCAACTACAAGCACTTTTGGCCCACATGAACTGGTTTGTTGAGTGCCTTCAATTCAATCTCTACCTCTGCCCCCATCGATAGGATAGGAGGGGACTAGTATTTCCTCAGCATCTCAAAAATGCAGGAACTTTTGGCCTGCACAAACTCGACTCTTGGGCACCTGTGGCTCCACCCCCACCCGCAATAGGACAAGAGAGGGACTGTGTTTCCCCAGTCTCTCTGGGTAACTGCAGAGCTTTTGGACCACACAGACTGAATAGTTGGACACCTGTAGCTCCATGCCTGCCCACAAGTAGGAAAGGAGGGGAGCTATGCTTCCTCAGCCTTTCCAAGCAATAGACAGCACTTTCAGCCTGAACAGACTGGACTGTTGGGTTTCTGTGGATCAATCCCTACCCCATGATAGGATAAGAAAGGACTGGTGTTTCCTCAGCCTCTCTGGGCAACAGCAGGCACTTTCAGCTTGCATGGACTGGATTGTTGAGCACCTGCACATCTATCCCTAATTCCTAATAGGATAGGAGGGGGCTAGTGTTTCCTCAGCCTCTTAGGACAACAGCAGGTGCTCTCAGCCTAAGGGGACTGAACTGATGGGTGCCTGTGGGTCCACCCTGTATTAGTCAGCCAAAGGGGTGCTGATACCAGAAATCTGTTCATTTTTATAAAAGGTATTTATTTGGGGTAGAAACTTACAGTTACCATGCCATAAAACATAAGTTCCTCACCAAAGTCTATGGCCACGTGTTGGAGTAAGATGGCTGCCGACATCTGCCAAGGTTCAGGCTTTCTGGGTTCCTCTCTTCCTGGGGCTTGTCTCTCTCTGGGCTCAGGCTTGCTTTTCTCCACAAGGTTAGCTGTAGACTATCAGAAGAACAGCTTGTCTCTTCCCGGGGCCTTCTCTCCTTCCTCACCACCGAGCTTCTCTGTGTGCTTACTTCCCTGGGCTCCAGCATTAAAATTCAGCATCAGAACTCCAACTCTATCCTTTGCCATGTCTTTTATCTGTGAGTCCCCACCAACCAAGGGGCGAGGACTCAAAGCCCTACTGACTTGGCCCAATCAAAGCTTTAATCATTATTTAATCAAGTAAAAGTAAAACCTTTGAATCCAATACACTCTACTATGCCCAGAGGAAAAGTCCAGTTTACAAACATAATCCAATATTTCTTTTTGGAATTCATAAACCATATCAAGCTGCTACATACCCCCACCACCAAATAATATAGGAGGGGGCTGGAGTTTCCTCAGCCTCTCAGGGCCATGGCAGCACTTTTGGCTTACACAGACTGAACTGTTGGGCGTCGGTGGTTCCATTTCCATCCCCTAAAGGGCAAAAGGGACAGTATTCCCTCAGCATCTCTGGGCAACTGCAGATGCATTTAGCCCACACAGATTAGATTGTGAGGCACTCCAGAGGGTCCATCCCCACCCATGGCAAGGATGGGAAGACCACTGCTATGTCAGTCTACCTAGGCAACTGTGGCCATTTTGGACCCACACAGCATAGAATGTTGCCCACATCTGCAGCTCCATCCCTACCCCAGGCAGGGGAGGAAGGGGTGTGAAGCTTCATCTGTCTCTCCAGGCAACTACAGACATTTTTGTCCTGCATGAATTGGATTATTACACACAACTGCTGCTCTGTCCCTACCTCTGGCAGAGGAGAAAGGTGGGAGAAACTTCATCGGTTCCTAGGGCAATGTGGGGAGCTTCAGCTTCCACAGCTTACAGCACCAACTACATCCTTGGCTTCTACTACACAAGCAACAAGGGAGAAAAGGCAGACAGCCCTAAATTAAAGAGAGAAACTTCTACAAAATAAATAAACCAGATGCCAAGATACCAACAAAAAATTACAATTCATGCCAAGAAACAGGAAAATACGGCCCAGTTAAAGGAAAAAGAATAGCTTCCTGATGACATAAAGGAGTTGAGACAACTAATCATAGATGTTCAAACAAAATCTCCTTAATAAATTCAATGAGATGGCTAAGAGATTAAGGATATTAAGAAGACACTGAGTGAGCACAAAGAAGCATACATAGAAAAACAGCAACTCTTATGGAAATAAAAGGCACAATAAATGAAATTAAAAATAAACTGAAGGTATATATCAGCAGATTTGAGGAGGAAAAAGGAAGCATAGATGATCTTGAAGACATGGCCTCTGAGAGTGAACATACAAAAGAACAGATGAAGAAAAGAATGGAAAAATTTGAACAGAGCCTCAGGGAACTAATTGATGGCAAGAGATGTGCAAGCATACATGTCATGGGAGTTCCAGAAAGAGAAGAGAAGGAAAAAGGGGCAGAAGAAATATTTGAAAAAATAATGGGAGAAAATTTCCCAACCCTATTGAAGGATGTAAATATCCATGTCCAAGAAATGTAATGTACTCTTATCTTAATAAATCTGAATAGATCAACACCAAGACACATACTAAGAAGAATGTCAAATGCCAAAGACAAAGAGAGAATTCTGAGAGCAGCAAGAGAATAGCGATGCATAAACTATAAGGGATATCCTTAAGATTAAGTGACAATTTCTCATCAGAAACCATGGAGGAAAGAAGGCAGTGGTATGATATATTTAAGATACTGCAAGAGAAAAACTGCCAGCCAAGAATCTTGTATCAGCTGAGATTGCCTTTCAAAAAATGAGGGTGAGTTTAGAATATTCACAGATAAACAGAAACTGAGAAAGTTTATAACAAAGAGACTGGCTTTGCGGGAAATACTAAAAGAAGTGCTACAGCCTGAAAAGAAAAGACAAGAAAGAGAGGCTTGAAAGAGAGTCTAGAAATGAAGATTAAATCAGGAAAAGTAAATAAAAATTTCAAAAGAGTGGTGAAAATAAAATATGACAGATAAAACCCAAAGGTCAAAATGGGTGAAATAAGAACTGCCCTTACAGTAATAACATTGAATGTTAATGGATTAAACAACCCAGACAAAGACAAAGACTGGTGGAATGAATAAGAAAATATGAGCCATTTATATGCTGTCTACAAGAGACTCACTTTAGACCCAAGGATACCAATAGATTGAAAATGAAAGTTTGGAAAAAGATATTCCATGCATGCAGCAACAACAACAAAAAAATAAAACAAAAAATAAAATAAAATAAAATAAAATGCTGGGGTAGCTACACTTATATCAGATGAAATTGACTCTAAAAGGAAAACAGTTATTAGGGACAAGGAAGAACATTATGTATTAATGAAAGGGGCAATTCACCAAGAAGAAATAACAATCATAAGGAATCATAAAGGCATATTCACCTAACCAAGATGACCCAAGGTACAAGAGGCAAATACTGGTACAACTGAAGGGAGACATAGATATCTCTACAATAATAGTTGGAGACATCAATACTCCACTCTCAGCAATGGATAGAACAACTGGGCAGAGGATCAGTAAAGAAACAGAGAGCTAGAATAATATGATAAATGGCCTGAAACTAAGACATATGCAGAACATTGCACCACGAAACAGAAGAATACACATTCTTCTCAAGTGCTCATGGATCTTTCTCCAGGTTAGAACCTATGTTGAGTCACAAAGCAGATTTCAATAAATTCAAGAAGAGTGAAATTGTACAAAGCATTTTCTCTGATCATAATGGAATAAAGTTTGTAATCAACAAGAAGCAGACAAAGGGAAAGTTCACAAACATATGGAGATTAAACAACTCACTCTTAAATAATCAGTGGGTCAAGGAAGAAATTTCAAGAGAAATCAATAAATATCTCAAAACAAATGAAGATGAGGACACAACTTATCAGAACCTATGGGATGCAACAAAGGCAGTGCTGAGAGGAAATTTTATAGCCCTCAATGCTTACATTTAAAAAGATAAAAGAGCTAAAATTAATGTCCTAACTGCACAACTGTAGGAACTAGAAAACACACAGCAAACTAATCCCAAAGCAATAGAAGGAATAAATTAGAAAGATCAGAGCAGAAATAAATGACATTGAAAACAAAACCAAACAAAAAGAGACAATTAACAAAACCAAGTTACTTCTTTGAGAAAATTAAGAAAATTGACAAATCCTTAGCTAGACTAACAAAGAAAATAAGAAAGAAAATGTAAGTAAATGAAATAAAAAATGAAAACTGAGACATTACTTCTGACCCCACAGAAATAAAAGAGACCATAAGAGGATACTATGAACAACTTTATGGCAGACAACTAGACAACGTAGATGAAATGGAAAAATTCCTAGGAACAAACAAACAACCTACAGTGATCCTAGAAGAAATAGAACAAACCAATCCCAAATAAAGAGATTGAAACAGTCATCAACTCCAAAAATGAAAAGCCCAGGACCGGAAGGTTTCATAGGTGAGTTCTACCAAGCATTCAAAGAAGATTTAATACCAATCTTACTCAAGCTCTTCCAAAAAATGAACAAGAAAGAAGGCCACCAAACTCATTCTATGAAACCAATATCACCCTAATACCAAAGCCAGATAAAGATATTACAAAAAAAGAAAATTACAAACCCATTTCCCTAATGAATACAACACAAAAATCTTCAACAAAAATACTTGCTAACTGAATCCAACAACACATTAAAAGATTTAATCATCATGATCAAGTGGGTTTTATACCAGGCATGCAAGGTTGGTTCAACACAAGAAAATCAATCAGAATAATACACTATATTAATAAATCAAACAAGAAAAATCACATGATCCTATTGATTGACGAAGAAAAGGCATTTGACAAAATACAGCATCCTTTCTTGATAAAAATACTGCAAAATATAGGAATTGAAGGAAACTTTCTCAACATGATAAAGACCATATGTGAAAATCCAACACCTAACGTTGTACTCAAGGGTGAAAGACTGAAAGCTTTCCGGTTGAGATCAGGAAGAAGACAAGATGTCCACTGTCACTAATGTTGTTCAATATAGTGCTAGAGGTTCTACCTAGAGCATTCAGGGATGAAAAAGAAACAAAAGTCATCCAAATTGGAAAAGAAGAAGTAAAGTTTTGCTATTCGCAGATGATATGATCTTATATCTAGAAAGTCCCAAAAAACTACAACAAAGCTGCTAGAACTAATAAATGATTTCAGTAGTGTCATGATACTAGATCAATATGCAAAAATCAGTGGTGTTTCTATACACTATAATGCACAATCTGATGAGGAAGTCAGGAAAAATGTTTCATTTACAATAGCAAGTAAAAGAATTAAATATTTAGGAATAAACTTAACCAAGGATGTAGAGCACTTACATTCAGGAATCTACAATGCTTTGCTAAAAGAAATACAAAAAGGCTTAAATAATTAAAAAAATATCCCATGCTTATGGATTGGAAGACTAAATATTATAAAGATGTCAATTCTACCCAGATTGATATACAGATTCAGTGCAATTCCAATAAAAGTTCCACCAGCATTTTTTAAACAAATGGAAAACAGAATTATCAAATTTATTTGGAAGGGTAAGAGGCCCTGAATAGTCAGAAACGTCTTAAAAAGAAAAAGCAAAGTTGGAGGACTCTCACTTCCTGACTTTAAATCATACTAGCTAGCTACAGTGGTAAAAACAGCATGGTACTGTGTGGCAGTTTGAGATTATTTATGAATCCCATAAAAGGAGAAAAATTGTTTGTAAGCTGGTCTGTTCCTCTGGGTGTGGTACCCTTTGCTTGTATTAAATTCAATGCACAACTGTATTTTATTTTGCTTGATAAAAGATTAGGGCTTTTATTTGACCACATCAGTTGGGCATGACTCAGGGTTGAGTCCCCGCCCCCATGGTGGGATGATATAAAATGGACACTCACTCAATAAGACACGAGGAAGAGAGAGACCTCCACAGATGCCAGAGGGGAGAAGGCTCAAACAGCTAAAGCCTGGGAAAGATGAGCCATTCACCTGATAGTTTGCAGCTGAAGAGCCTGGAAAGAAACGAGCCCTATGCCAGACTGATATAGGAAGCCCTGAGAGATAAGCCCTATGCCACCTACTACTGAGATCAGAAGAAGCTGGGCCCACAGAGACTTAAGAGGAAGAAAAAAGGAGAGACCAGGCAGAGATGGCTTACTATCTTGCTTCAACATATGGCAACAGACTTTTGTGAGAAAGCAGCTTTGCGTTGGACTCTTTAGGGCCTTGTAACTATAGGCTTTTACTCCAAATAAATATCCTTTATAAAACCCAATAGAGTTTTGGTACTTTGTGTCAGCACCCCTTTGGCTGACGAATACAAACTGGCATAAAGATAGTCACATAGACAAATGGAACCGAACGGATGGTTGAGAAACAGACCCTCACATCTATGGTGAGGTGATTTTTGACAAGTCTGTCAAACCCACCCAGCTGGGGCAGAACAGTCTATTCAACAAATGGTGCTAGGAGAACTGTATATCCAGAGCCAAAAGAAAGAAAGGGAACCCCTATCATCACACCTTATACAAAAATTAACTCAAAATGGATCAAAGACCTAAATATAAAAGCAAGAACCATAAAACTCCTAGGGGAAAATGTAGGGAAACATCTTCAACACTTGTTGGTAGGTGGTGCATTCTTAAACCTTATACCCAAAGCAGGAGTAATGAAAGAAAACATGGATAAATGGGACCTCCTCTAACTTAAACACTTTTGTGATTCAAAGGACTTCATCAAGAAGATGAAAAGGTAGTCTGTTCAATGGGAGAAAATATTTGGAAACCACATATCTGATAAGGGTTTGATTTCCATTCTATATAAAGAGATCATACAACTCAATAATAGAAGAGCAAGCAATCCAATTTAAAAAATGGGCCAAAGACTTAAACAGACATTTTTCTAAAGATGGAAAACAAGTGGCCAAAAAGTACATGAAAAAATGCTCCATATCACTAGCTATTAGGGAAATGCAAATCAAAATGACAATGAGATATCATCTCACAATGCACAGAATGGCCATTATTGAAAAAACAGAAAACAATAAGTGCTGGAGAGGATGAGGAGAAATAGGAACACTCCTTCACTGTTGGTGGGATTGTAAAATGGTGCAGCCTCTGTGGAAGACAGTTTGGTGGTTCCTCAGGAATCTAGATATAGAACTGCCACATGATCCAGCAATTCTTCTAATAGGAATATATCGAGAAGAACTGAAAACTGTGAAATGAACAGACATCTGCACACTGATATTCATAGCGGTGTATTCACAATTGCCAAAAGATGGAAACAACCCAAGTGTCCATCAACCAATGAATTGTTAAACAAAATGTTGTATATACATATGATGGAATATTATGCTGCAGTAAGAAGAAATGAAATTGGGACACATATGATAAATGGATGAATCTTCAGGACATTATGCTAAGATAAGTAAGCCAGACACAAAGGGACAAATATTACATGGTCTCAATAATATAAACTATATATGAAGAATAAATGCATGGAATTAAAACCTAGAATATAGGTTATTAGGAGATAAGAGAAGGGTTGAGAAGAACTACTAATGTTTAATGTATGTAGAAGTTTTAATTAACTTAACTGTAAAAGTGTGGAAATAGATAGAGTTGAAGATAACACATTATGGCGAGTAGCAGCTGGTTTATGAATGGGATTATGGCTGAAAGGGATGGCCTGGGGATGTAAATGTCAACTGAAAGAAAGCTAGAGAATCTAGGGACTGAATCACACAGTGAAACAAGAGATGGATGGAAATTGTGATTGATGGTACAGATGCACAAATGTCCTTCTGTAAGCTAGAGCAGATGTATGTCACTATTGCAGGGTGGTAGGAATGTGGAGAAACATGAGAAAAATACAATTGGTGTGACCTATGGACTGGTAAACAGCAAAACTGTAATGTTCTTGCATCAATGCCAAAGAGGTAGTGTGTTGATGATAGGGGAGGTATGGAAAAAATGTGCCAAATGTACCCTATGGACCATGGTTGGTGGCAATAGTCTGATGATATTGTCTCATGATCTGTAACAAAAGTTCTTCTATGATGTGGTGTATTGGTGAAGGAGTGTTGTATGGGAATTCTACACATGTGCATGATTGTTTTGTAAGTTCATAACTCCTGTAATAAAAATATATTAATAATAATAATAGGGTGAATTGGGGGAAAAATACACCAAATATAAGATATGGACTATAGTTAGTAGTAATATTTTGATGATATTATTTCATAATTTGTTAACAAATGTCTCACGACAATACAAGATGGTGGTGGTGCTGTGATGTATGGGAGCTCTGTATGATGTTATGCATGTTTGTTTTTTTAAGTTTGCAACTTTTACTATGCACTTATTGTTTATGTATGTTCATGTATGAATGATATACTTCAATAAAATTTTTTTGAAAGTAGTATGTCAGGTCACAAGGCAAAAATAGGTTCTCAGGAAATGTTTACTAATGGAATGCCTCCTTTCTATGTAATATTAACTTCCCTTGAATTTTCTATACCCCATTGACCATTTATACACATTTGTGACTGTTTGGAACTCAAAGAAAAAAATTAATTTCCAATCATAGTGCTTCTTGGTGTTTATTTAGTTTACTGAGTTATTTTTAGTAACTAGGGTACTGTTAATCCTTCAAGTCATTGTATAATAATCACTAAAATTTTCTAGTCATTGGGGCCGCAGTGCACTCCAATGTAACTCACTGAAGTCTCCCCTTGTGGCCCTAAAAAAGCAGCATCTCAGAATGTCCAGCTGTTCCTTTGACACTCACTTTGACCAATCCCTCTTTCTTCATGGTCAAGAGCTGAGTCAAGGGTTAGTTTTCTTTGGTCATTTAGATGACCCACGCATTGTCTAATGCTGACCTAGAATTATATTCTACACCTGCACACAGCTATTTCCAAAAGGGCTGCTCTACCCTCTGCTAATTATTATTTCTGAAGTTCAGGAACTTCTTAAGTCATCATTTCCCAACTTTAGTCATTCTTATGTCACTTTCCAATTTTTGTTATGTCTACAATACCACCTGTAATGTAAATTACTTAAAATATTTCTTCATATCCTAAGCAATACTATCCATGAAATATGGTTTGGTGTGTTAGTTATAATTTCATACATAACAAAATAAGTACATCACTATATAAATTAAGAAGTGCTACCTGAAATTATCTCACACAACACCAAATATATGTATATATTTCATATTCTGAGGAGTATTGTTCTGAAAATATTACTGAAAACTAAACCACTTTAAAGACTCAGGGTTAGTGCTAGGATTACATTCAAATGACTCTTATAGTGTCTAATAGACATTAATTTAGCACATAATGCTTAAAAAAATATGGGCCCAATAAATAAATTAATGCAAAATCATTAATTCTTGTTCTTTGCCCACTCTTTCTTTGTGCATACTCTGAAAGATAAAGGAGGACCATTATCAAATGATTGTTAATCACTCTTTTAAAATGTGCTTATATGGAACATCAGCTTCTTTTGTCTCAGAATTTTACAGCACCAGATACTTTTATGCTTCGGGAAACGGGAAGAAGAATTTTAGTCCCCTTTATTTATTTCTTCTACTTCAAAAAACGAAGAACCGAATTAAAGAGCACAGCTCTAAGAATTCAGGGTTTCAGCTTCTGGTTATAGCCGTGTCTTTGCATTCTTGTGTTTAAGTGACACATTTGTCTGTTTAACCTTCAGCTTCTCAATCTGTAAAATAAGGTTGTTGAATCAAATAATCTCTATAGTCTTTTGCAGCTGTACCTCCCTTTGACCCATAATTAATATATCCTAAAGATCTAACGCAAAAGAATATTAGAGGCCTGTTACTATAAACTTCTTCAGTGGGGTTTCCCGAGTGCTATATAAACTGAAGTCCAATTCATTCTTTTGGATGATTAATATTAATAACATATTTGGTAAATGCACATTCCCATAATCATACAATGAAATGGTTTTCTACCCAGAAACAATCTAGAGGTTTGGTTTTGAGAAAAATAGCCTACCTCATCCATCATTCGGGCAGACACACTAGGAATTTATATTAGAAGACAATAGGAATGGTTTCTGAATGTCCCCAGAGAAGGTAAACCAGGCTGCATTCCAATCTCTGCCACAGGAATTCTGCTCAAAGGCAAGTGAGCTAAAATAGTAGTAGGAACAACAATTTTTAAAGAGACACACATGCATTTCCCCATTTGTTGATTTCTTTCATTTGGTTTATACTTGCTCACATGCAGACTTTAAAATTGGGGGGGGGGGGGGGG
>JAQZBX010043009.1:0-21811 GCA_029593785.1 Cabassous unicinctus | reverse complement strand
AGGAACCCCAGAAGCCTGAACCCTGGCAAACGCTGGCAGCTGTCTTGCTCCAACACGTGATAATGGACTTTGGTGAGGGAAGAAACTTATGCTTTATGGCCTGGTAACTGTGGACTTCTACCCCAAATAAATACCCTTTATAAGGACCAACCCATTTTTGGTATTTCACATTAGCACCCCCTTTGGCTGACTAATACAGTGTGTTTTTCAGTTTTGGGATACAGTATATGTCTATTAAAACAAGGCTATTGATTGTGTGATCAAATCTGAAGTTTACTCACTGATGTTTAGTTTCTTTTATCCATCAGTTACAGATATGTTTAAAAAATCTCTTGGTATATTTTTCTGTTTCTTTCCACATTTTTTGCTTTATGTATTTCTGAGTCTATGTTGTGAGGTACACACAAATTTTAGAATTACTTCTTGGTGAAATCAACCTTAATTATTATATAGTGGCCCTCTTTCTAGTACTATTCTCTCCCTTAAGAGCTGTTTTTTCTGATATTTATGTAATTATGCCCACTTGCTTTTAATCAGCATTTGTCTGGCATGTATTTTTTCCATGCTGTTCCTATGAGCCTTTCTGTGTCTTATGTTTTAGGTGTATATCTTAAAAATAGCATACAGTAGAAATTTTTTTATCCATTCTTTTGGTCTTTCCCTTTTCACGTTTTAATTTATTCCATTTACATTTATTTCGATTACTAGTGCATTTAGATTTTTTTTACTATCTTATTTTGCACCTTCTGTTCTTTTCCTTTATTTAGCCTCTGATATTTGTCTTCTCTTGGATAATTAATTTTTTTATTCAGTTCATTTTTTCCCTGCTACTAGTTTTGAAGAGACTGAAGGGGTTAGAGGAGAGGGAGAGTTTAAGGCAATGAATCTCAATCTTAGCTGCATGTTGTATTCAGTTAGGACCTTTTTAAAAAAATATTTAAGGCTTGATCCTGCCCTCAGAAATTCAGATTTAATTGGTCTGGGGTGCAGTCTGGGCATAAGAAATTTAAAAAGCTAACAGGATGGTTCTAATTTATAGCCAGTATTGAGAACTACTGCCCTCCTGGCAAAACTCTTGCATATGTAACATTGAATGTAGACACAGGTTTAAGAGACTAAGGTGATCATGCGTACATTTTTTCATCATATTTGTAGCTGCTTTGTCTCTACCAACTGGGATAATTCACTAGATGGTCAGTATTTTTTCCCTATTGTATCCCTCTTTACACAGGTTAGTATTGAGTTCTGTGTTGATAATTTTGAATAAGAATTTCTTTAAAAATTAAAATGATCTGGTCCTCAAGAAATGTACAATCTAGTCCAGAAGATAAAGCTTGCACATGAAATTGTATACACAATAATTAAATGTTTAACTGGATTTTACTTTTTATTAGAGTATTTATACTGAATAACTATCCAAAATTATTAAACATCAAATTTTGGTTACTTTTTATAAGTGGTTTAGAAAAGTTCTGATGAGAAACTAGGTGCTAGAGTGATTAGGGATGTCCACAGGACAGAGTAAACAGTATATGATGCATTCCAATATTTCCCTCTTAGATTTTGTTTCCCAAGTTTATCTTTCACTTTCTGCTTCCAAAATAACCCACATTCACCCTAGGTCCCTTTCCAGAAAGTTAAATTGGTAGGAGTTTGGGGAAGGGAGTAGCCCATAGTGAAAAGTAAGCATATACAGTGAATTATTGTTGCTTATACACTTACTTAATACAATAATTAATCTTTTATCCAATTGAGTACATATCATGTGCTAGATATATAAAGGTAAAAAAAAGTAGACAGAAGTTCTTTCATCATTATGGAATACATATCCTCATAGAAGGAGACACAGTAAGTAAAATATATAGAATGTTAGATACTGTGGTAGCTGTCTCTGAAGTTAGCTTCCCAGTGTATTATCCCTCCTATTATTCACACCATTCCGTTGTCCCCTCCCATACTTAATTTGGACTGGTTTCATGTAACCAATAGAACATGGTAGAAATGAAGCTTCCCAGGCTAGATCATAAACTTAACAGCTTCTGCCTTGGTGTTTTAGTGTGTGAGTTCTAGGAAAAGCCAGCCTCCATTTTAGACAGGGGTTCTTAACAAGGGGCCCGTGAGCTTGAATTGAAATAAATTTTTAAAAAAACCACATTATTCTTGTGGGGATGTGTTGGTGTGGGTGTGATATATTTATTAAATAATACATAGTATAGTGTAGACTTAGTAAAGGGTCTGTGGTTTTCACCTGACTGGCAAAGGGGTCCGTGAAACAAAAAAGGTTAAGAACCCCTGATGTAAGTCTGACAACCGTGAGACCACCATGCTATGAGACAGTCCAAACTGTCATGTAGGAAGGCTAAGTGGTGAGAGAAAGATGTCTGGCCAGCCTCAGCTGTTTGAGTCATCCTAGCTAAAGTACTAGATACATGATTGAAGAAATCACCTTAGATGTCTCAGTTGAGCCTTCACATGACTTCAGTCCCGGTAGCCATTTGACTATAACCACATGAGAGACCCTAAACAAGAACCACCTACCTGAACCCTGACAACCCACAGAATCATGAAAGATAACAAAATTCTTTTAAGTCACTACATTTTAGGGTAATTTGTTACTCAGTAATAGATAATCAGAAGAGATGGTGATTTGTTCTGTGGAAAAAATAAAGCAGGAAGAGATCAGGGAGCACCAGAGCGAGGAGATTTTACTTTTATATTGGGTAATCAGGGAATGTCTCTGAGAAGCTGTTCATACAGAAAGATGGTGGATGTAAGGGAGTGAATCATGTTGATATTTGGGGGAAGAGCATTCCAGTCAGAAGGAACAGCAACTACAAAGGCCCTGTGGCTAGAGCTGCCTGAAGTTTTCAAGAAACAGCCTGTAGGCCAGTGTGGCTAGAAACAGAGTGAATAAGGAAAACAGTGGGAGTTGATGTCTGACAGGTATAGGGCTTAGGGACAGGTGTAGGACAGTGATGTTCAACTTCATGAGGCCCAACACTTCTTTTATATAATAAATATATTGTAATAACCCCTGTTCTTTTCTGAAATGAAATATAGATAATATAAGCTTCTTATACTCTTAATTTAAAAATAATAATACAATGCCACCAACTTATATAAAGAATTAAAGAAAAGTAATATAATTAAAGTTTATTTCCTTATGTAAATACTATGGTATGACTAGTCTAGGAGAATATAAGTAGTCTTTACATAGAGTTGCTGACTTTGACAACTATAAATTAGGACTTACACAGGTATGTTTTATAGGTGACTCAGCCGCAATGAACAGTGTTGCTGCTATTGATGGAATTTTGTGAAATGGTGTATAATTTTTGATAGAATTCTACACAAAACAAAGTGCAGCCCTTCCTTTTTTTTTTTTTTTTTTTTTTTTTTTTTTTAGATTTATTTATTTACTTTATCCATTTTAAATCCCCCCTTCCCCATTTGCTGTTTTGTGTCCATTTGCTGGGCAAATCTCTGTGTCTGTTTCCAGCCATCTCTTCTCATCCTCCTCCTCCAGTCTTCACCAGGATTCGATCCTGGAGACCTCCGATGTAGGAGAGAGGTGTTCTGCCACCTGTGCCACCTCAGTTCCTGGTTTTCAGAGCTTTCAGAGCATCTCGTCTTGTCTTTCCCTTGTGTCTGTCTCCTGGTACATCATCATCTTGCTGCATGGCTCCTGGGGCCTGGCGGCTCACTGGCACACAGCCTGGCAGCCCATGTGCCTTCTATATATATATATATATATATATTTTTTTTTTTTACTGGGAGGTCCCAGGGATCGAACCCAGGTCCCTCCATATGGCAGACGGATGCCCAACCATTTGAGCCACATCCGCCCCCCAGCCCTTCCTTGATTTACATGGAAATTGCATTCTGAAAAATACAGAATATATTGAAAGAGAAAAATTCACTTAATTCACTATCATGACTGTCCCATGGGACATTTCAGTTTTGGGTAGTACCCACTAAATTCCAGTAGCTCTGCCCAGTCATTGTGACAACCCAAAACATCCCCATTAAGAACCTCATATATAGGATCTAGTAGACCATTTTAAGGACTTTATTTTTACTCTGAGCAAGATGGGAAGCCTTTAGAACATTTTAAGTAAAGGAGTGACATAAATCACTCATATTTTAGTGAGATCATTCTGGCTGCTATATGGAGAAATAGATGTTGGGTGGGGAAGTGTGGAACAGAAACTAGTTAAAAGAGTTAATCCTATAATCCAGATACACAGATGATGGTGGTTTTGACCAGAATTGAAGTGGTAGGTCTTAAAATATGGTGGATTCTGTGGATTCTGGATATATTTAGAAAGTTCTGGCACTCTTTAAAAAAAAAAATTATCTCTACTCCTGGCCTGTATTTTCCCAGTAGTAGTTTTGTTGGCTAGTTCAGCTCTGGTAAAGACCTATGGACTTTTAACATGTAGGGAATTGGTTTTTCCTGCAAATGGCAATTTCCCTTGCTAATTAAAGTAGAAAGTAGATGCTCCTCCCACCCCCACTCTCTTTTTTAAAAATGAACTTTTATATTGCTATTCTGGACATTAGAATTCAGTGAGGCAGTCATAAATGCAAAAAAAAAAATGTTACCTTCAAAAAACCTGGAAAGTTTTTGTGAAAGCCTTTGTGCTTGTTTCTTTCAGTCCATTGTCATTTAATTGTTTTGGGGATTGAGTTTTTATTGGAAATTGGGTATTTAGTTTATGGATATCATCTTTGAAAGAAGCATTTCATGGTGTCATTGACTTAAGGAGATATTTTCATCGTGAAAAATGATAGGAATCTTTTTTAAATAATATTTGCATAACATCAAAATGACAAAATTTTAATAGTATGCCTATAATGGCTTATCCTTACACAAGAGCCAGAAGTAAAGGACAGCAAGTCCTTATGTTCCAGATTTCAGTAACTTGATCTCCTTCATGTATCAACTGCAGTAAAATATCTTCCCTTAGTAATTGGTGGTTGGATTAAATTTTTATGTTGGGAAGAGGTGTAGGAAATAAGGGTGATAAGGTGAACTTTCATAGAAGAAAATTTGGTATGATTCAGCACACTTGGTATAGTTTTAAGTGTTTATTGAGTACCTACTGCATTTAGTGGTGCTCAAGTCTTTTGAGGGGGATAAAAGAAATATAAAATAGTTCCTATATGAAGGAGCTTATATTCCAGTTGAGAAGATGGGCACACACAAAATTGAATAGCATTATAAAGCATTAATTCTATGATTAAGTGGTATAAGATCAGTAGGTCATTACTTCTCAGGGAGGAGAGGTAGGTGCATTCCAGGGGGAAATACAGCATAAGCAGACACAAGATGATACCAACTAAGACAAAATTGAAGAAAGAAGACCAATTGAGTTTGAAAAGTATTGCTAGTATACTTTTTTTTGGTTTTGAGTGTTTTTAATTGAATATGATAGGAAAGAAGGCTGGAAAGGTATGGTAGCTTAGGGCAGAGTAGAAGAAAAACTATGAAAGCAGCAAGAAGAATGAGTTAGAAGGAGGAGAAATAGAGGATGGGAGGTGGTAGTAGGCTATTGTCATGAAATCTAGATATGAAGTGATATGTCTTCATAGCTGTGGTAGAGATAGAAAACAGGGAACAAAAAAAGAGTTAATTCATGTCTTAAAGGTAAAAAAAATTTTTTTGGAACAAACGCCTCATCAGAAAGGGCTAAAGGAGAACTTTTAAAATAAGCTATATTCCAAATTTGCATTTACTTCTTGAATATTCCCATAACCTCCTACTCCCAAGATTTTCACTGTTTTCTTTTTCTAAGTGGGTGGGAGGAAGTGGTCATTTAATTGCTAGGTCCAAGTGATTTGGGGATTTGACTCTGGAGAGAAGATTTCCCTTTTCAAGGAAGGAACTGGAAAATGGAATGTGAAGATAGTTAATGGGCTGGGACCATGTCATATCCATCCTTATAGCCCTAATCTGACAGTTAACAAGCCAAAATTAATATATTTTTAAATGATAGTGAAATAAATATTTGGCACATTTTCCCTGATTCCCTAACATTTGGAAGAAAATTTGGCTTTTGATGATTTTGTATTGTATTTCTCTCCTGGGGGAAAAAAGGCAGCATTGTTTATTCATTTTTTGTTTTGCCCCATCCTCAAACTGATATTAGAGACTTCCAGGCCCTTTCTCTTGCTTCTTGCCATGTCCCATATCTTTTTCAGATGGCTCAGCAGGAAAGCAGACTGTTTACAAACAGTCTGAGCTAACAACTTCCTTTCCTGCTGATCAAATAGTGGCTAAAATGAAACCTTTCTCAGGGCTGAGTGGGTGTTCTAGTTAGTGGGTGTTCTGGAATGTAAATGGACCTTTATTTTAAGAAAGATTATTTTTATACTAGAACTTCAAGATACACACACATTTGTAGCATATTGGGAAGTATGGAAACATAAATTGGACTTGTTGGAAAATACTAGAACAGTAAAAAGTCTACATATATATCTTGTTTAATAACATGAGAATCCCGAAACAAACATATCCAGCAAAGTAGAATGCAGTTTGAGTCTCATATTTCCCTTGGCTTTAATTTTTATACATGAGATGCAGTCTAATGGCATGCCAGGGGAATTCCTACAACAATGATAGCAGCCCTATTTGAGACACAGCTTGACAGGCAATACCAAACCACAAGTATTTGGGGACTTTGTGACAGATTTAGTTCCTATGTTTTGTTTTATATGATCAGAATTCCATACTTTGCAGAGACTTACATACCTTCTTTCTTTTTTTAAGTGTTTTGAATCCTATGGATTCATTTCTACTGTACAGAAAAAAAAATAGGGGAGTAAACTTGGTATAGTAGAAAAATGATTATACTAGTTGAAGCCTGGAATTCTACTACTGATCTTTCCATAGTCTACTTGTGTATGCCATTAGACTTAACATTTAATGCTTAATGTTTTTAAACTTTAGGGTATTCAAATTTTATAAAACAGATGTTGTACTAAGGTCTCATCTAACTGAAAGGTACTTAGATTCTTTACTATCTGTACCACAAAATGCATAGCTCTCTATAAGCCCTAATTGTGATAAAGAATGAAATCAGGATATTCTTTGATTTTGTGAAGCTTATAGTTGATGAATATTCTTCCCTCCCTTCATGATCTTTAAAGGAAATTGCATATTGTGGTAACCAGTGCAGTGACATGCAATTTTGATGTTAAATCTTTTAGGTTTCTATTCCATGCTTCATATTTATCCCTTCTGTTCTCAATTTTTCCTCTCTGGGATTATGAGTAAATAGTATAGGAGGAAAAAGGAGAGTGAACAAAGTAGAAGATGGAAACAGTAATAGGAGATAAAATAGGGTATGGGTGCTTCGATGATCATGGAGATTACAGTTTATTCCCTTTATGGTGGTCAAAGAAATTTTCCAATGTTGAATATTTTCAATATCAGTTAACTGCTTACTCTCGCCTCGCTACATATTTTACATGGGGGCAGAGTCAGGCTTGTGTGGGTTTTTCTGCTTTATTCCCTAGAGATTGTAAAACTACTCAGCTATATTTGTTCTGTGAGAACAGATAACTGGAGGGCAATTCAAAATATTTGTTTAATATTTTCTTAGGAATCCTCAAAGAAACAAGGAGGATTTTAGACGCCTGTGATAATGAAACTCACTGGGGTATACACATTTTTTAAATCTTGGTAATTCTTTGTCTCCCTTTTCCAGGTTCTGTTATTATCTGTCTTCCAATGGCAGAATAACATAGCAAAAATTTTGTTGTTGTACTTGACGGAGAGAGGCTGGTTTAAATTATGTTTATATGATAAGGGAAAGTTTAGTTGGGTCATAGAATATTAGCATGAGAGAGACCTTAAAGTCATCCAGTGTATTGATTTTCAAATGTTTTATTTAGCTCAGAAGTCTTTTCCAAACAAAATCATAAGCCAAAACCCAATATATAATATAAAATAGCTAAAAGCAACAATCATGTTTATCAGGCAGCTCAAATCTGCATTATTTGTTTGATAATTGCCTTTATTTCCTAGCTGCTAAAACACATCCCACACAATGGGTTGGCTTAACAACAGGAATTTATTGGCTCAAGGCTTCAGAGGCTAGAAGGCTCACTTTCCCCCAGGGTCTGTATCTTCTGGCTGGCCTGCAATCTTTGGGATTCCTTGACTTTTCCAGCATGTGGCAGTATGCATGTTGGCATCTTCTTTCTCTTCCAGGTTCCATTCACTCACAACCTTCTGGCTGCTCTCTGTGGCTTCTCCTTCCTTGTCCAATTTCTTTGCTTATAAGGACTTCAGCCATATTGGATTAAAGCCCTCCCTCTTTCAGTTGGGTACACCTTAACTAATAACTTCTTCAAGAGTCCTATTTACAAATGTATTCATACCTACAGGACCAGGGTTTGGGGCCTGGGCATGCCTTTTGTGGGGGATATGATTTAATCCCCAGCAATAATTATACATTGATTACCTATATGAATGTGTAGTATGACATTAGAAAATGAGGGAATTTCAGGAAAAGTCTCAGCTATGCAAGACTTTGTACATATTGCAGGACATCCTTGATTCCTGCCGATAAAATGTGCTCTCACACATTTCCAAAATATTTTTCCACAGAACATGATCATCATCAATGAGAAGCACTAATGTATAATCTTTCCTTTGGTAATTTTATCCAGTTGCAAGACTTTGTATCCCATCTACATAAATGATGACTCCCAAACCTTTATCGACAGCCCCAGCCTCCCTTCTAGAGCTCTAGATTTGTGGAAGCAAATGTAGAGCTTACATGGTCTGTGTTATTCTTTGTTCTGTCTATGTGGTCTAGCACAGTGTCTTGATGAATGAATGAGGTATATACACAGGTAGTTATGGAAGTACATAGTGGGGTCATCTTTTCTAGCTTAGTCTCAGAGGGAGGGGTATTACTATTGGTAAGGAAGGCTTCACGGATAAGTAATTTTTGACCAGAACCCTGAAGGACAAGTAGGAGTTAGCCAGGTGAATAGACTAGATGGCTTCTGGGTAGAGGGAACAATGTACTATATGCAAAGACTCAGCTTTGTGAGAACATTTTGCAGTTAAACATGACTAGAGTATAAAATTTAAGTGTGAATTAGGGAGAAAAGGTTTGAAAAGATAAATACCAGACAATGAAGTTCTTTTTATGCCATGAAAAGCAAGGCTCTGAGGAACCATCAAGGGATTTTTGTACTATTTTCAGAGTAATCAAATTGCAGTTTTATAAAGATTTCTGGCAGGGAGCTTATGGTTTGATTGGAAGTTGACAAGACTGGAGAATGTGAGACTTCTGCCTGTCTTCTACTTGGACATACTTATTAAGGCTTTGTTGTATATCTTGATTGTGCTAAGAAACTCACGTTGTTCACTGTTGAGGGAAACAAACTGTTTTGGTACAGCAGTTCTCTAGATTCCTTTATGCTAAAAAATTATGGAGGACCCCAAAGTGCTTTTGTTTGTATATCTGTTGATATTTACTATATTAAAAATTAAAACTGAAAAAATTTAAATATTTACCACTTCAGTTAAAAAATATATAATAAACTCATTATATATTAACAAATAAATTTTTCCTATGAAAAATAAAGACATTTTCCAAAGTAAAAAAAAAACAACTAGTGAGAAGAGTGGTATTGTTTTATACATTTGTAAATTTCATTAATGTGTTGTGGCTTAATAGAAGACTGTTGAATTCTCTTATTTATATCTGCATTCAATCTGTTGCAATATGTTGTTTTGGTTGAAGTATATGAAGAAAATCTAGCCTCATGTAGATATACAGCATTTTCAGATAAATGTAGATATTTCTCTTTGCTCTGTATCACAATTCAACAAATGGTAGTTTCTTCAAAATTAGTTGAAGTGTGGAATCTGGAATCCTATCACTGTTTGTTGTGCCTCAGGTACTCTTCCCGATTTGTAGCATAGCAAATGCATTCTCATTCTTTCAAACTATTACAGTGAAATCCATTGGTCTAGCTTATACTTTGAATGGGTCTTTTACCCATGTATAATTTTATAGGATTGTATATTTGTTATTTGGAAAATATAGATTCTCTTAGCTGTGCAGATCTTTCAAATGTTGACACATTTTACTATATAATATCAAAAAATCCCATTCATTAATATCTTTCCCAGTCTCATCAAAAAAGTCTTTAAATATTCAGAAACTGTCATGTTCACAGTGGCAGATTCAAGTTTTCCAAAGCTCAAATTTTATTATTGGAAAGAAATGTCAGTTTTCCTTGCAGTGATAGGCTTGCTTCAATTATTTTTGAGAAAATATCTGTCAATATCCAAGAGTGAATAACTCTGGTTAGGCTGTCAATCATTCTTTTAAGTAAATTGGTGTTCCATGAAATAAAGCAGCTTGTTCAACTCTCAACTCAAACAATCACACAAGTAGTTTTCCTCAAGATAGCCATTGTACTTCAGTTTGTACCACAGCTGCTTTATGTGTACTTCCTCTTATGTCTTACCAAATACTAAAAAGTGAGGTACTAATGGTCAAGATTTAATAAAATTAATAGTTGAAACTGCTTCACCAAAAAAATTCTTAAGTGAAACTGGCTTTTTGTTTTTTTTTCCTCTGTGAATGAGTAATGATAAAGTAATGATAAAGACTACTAATACTAAGTAGTTTGGTTTTAGTTTGCTAGGCTGCTTAAAGCAGATACCATGAAATCATTGGCTTTAGCAATGGGAATTTATTAGCTTACAAGCTTACAGATTTTAGGCTATGAAAAATGTCCAAATCAAGGCAATGTTCTCTTCCTGAAGACCATCTGCTGGCAATTCTTGCTTTCTCTGTCACATGTCAAAGCACATGGTCATGTCTGCTGATCTTCCTTCTCTTCTGGTTTTCCTTGCTTTCAGTGCCTTTTCTGGGTTTCCTTGCTTTCAGTGGCTTTTTCTGTCTTTGAATTTCATTCTTTCATACAGGATTCCAGTAAGAGGATTAAGACCAACCCTGGGTTATACCTTAACCTTACCAAAAGAAAGGTCCTGCTTATAATAGGTTTTCACCCACAAGGGTGGATTAGCTTTACTACGAACGTGATTTTCTGGAGTACATACCATCCTAAACCACCACAGTGTCACTGCTTTGATTTTACCGACATCGAGCAGTTTTACCTACTATTGCTATAGCACCTTTGCTGCAAATATCGGCACAGTGAAAAAGGCAGATTGCTACTTAGAATTATTATGAAAGTGGTTTTCAAAATGAAATATGACCCTCTTAAAGAGTCGCGGGATACTCCGAACAATCACAAACCACTCTTTGAGAATCACTATTTTGGGATAATGCATTGTGAAATCTCAGACACTACTGGTAGCAGTGGATATTGGTACAACCACAGTCATCTCCTAATTCTGAAATATCTCTGCACATATAGAAATTAAAATAAAAACATTCTTGTTTCTGAGTCTCATCTTGGCAAAAAAGAAAACAGTAAAGTTCAAGTTGTACCCTCTATGAATAAAAACAACCTCCTCAGCTTCCTGGTACTACATGTACTCAGAGGAATTCTTTATCTCCTTCTTTGTTATATTTGCTGAGATTGATAGAAATGAGACGATTTCTCATAAAATGAGACTATAAATATCTCAAGTCACTGGGGCAAAAATAAACAAGTGATGTTATGTCAAGAGGGTGGCCATATAATTATATCTGCCAAAAATAAATTACTGAAGTTCTATTTATAGTGTGCCACATAGAATGATGTGAATATGTGTTTTTCCCCCCAAAGAATTCTGGGTAATAATGCTATAGTGATTTCTAGTATTTCCAGCTTATCAATAGTAATTTCCATGATTGTTAGAATTATGGTGTGTAATTCCTCTGCTGTTAAACTATCTTCAACATATTTCTTTCAACCCTTGAATATTTTCAGTTCTTTGGGAGAAATAGTGGAATGTAAACAAATGCTTTAGTATATTTTTGTTGTGAGGTATTTTTTTAAAAATACTGTACATTGAGATAAGTTTTTGGAATTAGAGCTTTCATTCATTTTGAAAAATACTTCTGAACATAGACCAGTAAGAAGGCTTGGCATCTCATTGCTATTCTCATATTTCTGTTGATTCTTGTCATTCTGGTGTTTTAATTGCTCATAAAAGACTTAAGGAGTTTAAGAGAACAGTCCCTTTAAGGTCTTATTCATCATCAGTGTAAAGTGACTTTTTTTTTTTTTGCATAGCAACTAGAAATTCCTTATGACATTTTTGTTATTTGTTTGTTTGTTGTTGTTTTTTTTCAGTTAGGCCAGTAAAAAGAATTTATTGGGAAATAGGGGAAAAGAAAAGGGCTTGCTGAGAAATGGGAGAGAAAGATGGAAATACACACCAAGATTTGATGTGGGCGCCTATAGTAAGAAATAGCAAGCTCTGCCTTGTGGGATTACCTTTTAAACTATTAATTACTCCTCCCCTTGCTAATGCTAAGGGGAGGGGCCCCAGCTGTTATTGGTTACCCCACCAATGGTGGAGGCCAATGGTGAGGCCTATTTGGAATATCCGGGGCCCAGGGGAAGTCCTAGAAAGAGAAACTGGGACCTCAAGGTTAAACCTAAGGTCTCAGCAGGGGCTTTTGACTTTTTAATAGTTTACTTTTATTAAAATATGGTGATATTTTAGAAATTAGTGTATGTTTTTCAAAATGAACTATGAGACTGGGTCAACCAGTATGGCATATAAGACACTCCAGAGGGCTGTTCCCCCAGAGTCTTTGAACAACTAGAAAAATCTGTCAGACATCTTCCTCAGAACTCTGGAAAACAGTTAAAAGGTGGCAGTAACTGGGCAAGTCCCAAATCAAGAAAACGCAGCTTTAAAAAATGTAAGAGAAGCTCTTGGTACCCTTGCTGGCCAGCCTGTACTCCCATTGTTGGTCCCCGGCCCTGTTCTGGTGGGAGCAGAGTAACCCCTAAGCACATACTTCAGTGCTTATATGTTGGTGACAGTCTATTGGGTGACAGTCTGAAACTCTGAACCAAGAAATTGGTCTCTGGCTTGCCCTCCCAGAACTTGCCCTGCAGGCAGAAGCTGTCTGTAAAACCATGTTAGAAACAGTTAAGTCAAAGTAACCCAGAGCAAAGGATTACCTACTTTAAGTCACAGTAGAGCTCCCAGAGGGGAATAAAGTCCATTTCATAGAAAGTAGAGGGGGCATTCAAATTCTTGTAAATGGGAATTCTGAGGCCTTGAACAAGCACAATTGCAGGACAAGACTCAGGGTCAGGAAAGTGGGAAAGGGCCCTGCACTTCATATTTACCTCAGGCTGATCTTATTGATAGAAGGGCTAACTCTGAATACCATACTTTGCAGAGCCAATTTGCAAAAGTGTGAACAGTGCTTTTCTTTTAGACTTAAAAAAAAAAAAAAAGATTAATTTATTTCTCTCCACCCCCTCATTGTTTGCACTTGCTGTGTCTGTTCATTGTGTGCTCGTCTTTCTTTTTAGGAGGCACCAGAAGCAGAACTCGGGGCCACCCATATGGGAGGGAGCGCCTAATCGCTTGAGCTACCTCCACTCCCTGCTTTGTTGTGTCTCTCATTATGTTTTCCTCCTTGTGTCTCTTGTTGCGTCATCTTGTTGAGTCAGCTCACTGCACCAGCCCATCACATCAGCTCACTGTCTTGCTCGTCTTCTTTAGGAGGCACCAGGAACCGAACTCAAAACCTCCCATATGGTAGGCGGGAGCTCAATCGCTTGAGCTACATCCGCTTCACTGTTTGTTTTTGTTAGATCCTGGCACTCAAGGAAATCTTCTTCATATCACTAGTGGTTACAAACTTAAGGAACAGAGAGCTCAGGGATTAATCACAGAGGTAATACTTTAAAATATTAAACAACAAAACACAAAAAAAATAATAAACAAGAAAAAAATAAAATAAAATATTAAAATATACAGTACACAACAAAAGAGTCCAAAACAGACAAAGACATAGGAAATGATAGCCCACCAAAGGAACAAGGTAAAAAACTCCAGAAACCATCAATGAAAAAAACCGATTTGTCCAAATTGGATATATTGGACAAAGACTTTAAAAATGATCCTGAAGGGGAGCGGGTATAGCTCCTGCTTCCCATCTATGAGGTCTTGGGTTCAATCCCTGGTACCTCCTAAAAAAATAAAAAATGAATAAGATGTTATGGGGGAAGCAGATGTAGCTCAAGCGATTAGGCTCCTGTCTACCTTATAGGAGGTCCAGAGTTTGAATCCTGGGGCCTCTTGATGGAAAGTGAGCTGGCCCACGTGATAAGCTGGCCTGAGTGGAGAGCTGGCCCGTGCAGGAGTGCTAGCCTGCACAGAGTGCTGGCCTATACAGAGAGCTGGTGCAGCAAGATGACACAATAAAGAGAGACACAGAAGAGAGACAATAAAAGACACAGCAGGCCAGGGAGATTGAGCAGCCTCTCTCCACTCCAGAAGGTCCCAGAATTAGTTCCTGGTGCCACCTAAAAAGAAGACAAGCAGACATAGAGAATCACACAGAGAGCAGACAGCAAGTGCAAAAACAATGGAGGGGGCGGGGGGATAAATAAATAAATCTTTAAAAAAAAAAAAAAGAATTAGGAGTTTAAAAAAATTAAAATAATATGTTTAAAAAAAAAAGACATTATGGGGAGTGGGTGTAGCTCAGTGGTTGAGCGCCTGCTTCCCATGTACGAGGTCCCAGGTTCAATCCCCAGTATCTCCTTAAAAAAAGAAAAAGATCCTGAATATGCTCAAGGTGTAAAGGAAAAGAGAGAAGGAACTAAAGGATAACAAGAAAACAGTGAAAGAACAATATGAATGAGCATCTCAATAAAGAGAGAGAAATTTTACAAAGGAGCCAAACAGAAATACTAAAGTTTTCAAGACTACAATAACTGAAATGAAAAATTCCCTAGAGAATATCAGCAGCAGATTGGAGCTGGCAGAAGAAAGAATTAGTAAACTTGAAGACAAAACAATTGAAATGATTCAGGCTGAGAAGCAGAAAGAAAAAATGAATTTTAAAAAGTGAACAGAACCTAACAGACTTGTGAGTTGCCATCAAGCATACCAATATATGTATTACGGGAGTCCCAGAATGAGAAGAGGAGGAGGAAGAAAGGAAAAGTAAGAAGGACTACTTGAAGAAATAATGGCAGAAAATTTCCCAAATTTAAGGAAAGGCATGAATACACACATTCAGGACACCTAACAAAGCCCAAACAGGATAAACGTGAAGAGAACCACATGCACAGACACATAGTAGTCAAACTGTTGAATGCCAAGGACAAGGAGAGAGTTCTGAAAGCTGCAAGGGAAAACCATGTTATGTACAAAGGAGTCCCAATTAGATTCAGTACTGATTTCTCATCAGAAACCATGGCAGCAAGAAGGCAGTGGGTTGAAATAAAGTACTGAAAGAAAACAGTTGCCAACCAAGAATTTTATATCTAGTGAGACAGTCTTACAAAAATGAGGGAGAGATTAAGACATTACCAGAACAGAGGCTAAGGGAGTTCATCACCACTAGATCTGCTCTACAAGTAGTGCTAAACGGAGTTCTTCAGACTGAATGGAAAGGATACTGGACAATGGATTAAGGCAGCATAAAGAAAGAAAGATCTCCAGAAAATGTAACCATGTGAGTAATTATAAATGTCAGTGCTATTATTGTATTTTATTTTTTGTTATATAACTCCACTTTTTATTTTTCACATGTTCTAAAATGCCCATGCATAAAAAGAAATAATAAATCTATGGTTTTGTACTTACAGTATATAAAGATATATTTGTAACAAGTACAACAAAGTAGTGGGAGGACAGAGTGATAGAAGAACAGTGTATGTGTATGCTATTGAAATTAAGTTGGTGTTGATAGTAAATCAAATGTGATTGTTATAGAATTAGGATGTTGAATTTAAGCCCCATAGTAACCACAAAGAAATATGTTTACAGAAAAAAATGAGAAGGAACTCAAAATGGTACAGTACACAAAATCACATAAATAGGAAAGCATGTATTAATGGAAGAAATGAGGGACAAAACTATATAAGACTTACAAAGACAGAATATCAAAATGACAGAAGAAATCTTGCACTGTCAGTAGTTACATTAAATTTAAATGGATTAAACTTTCCAGTCAAAAGGCAGAGACTGGCAAAATGGATAAAAATTCATGACACAATTGTATTTATTAGTCAGCCAAAGAGGTGCTAATGCAAAATACCAGAAATCGGTTGGCTTTCATAAAGGGTGTTTATTTGGGGAAGAAGACCACAGTTACCAGGCCATAAAGCATAAGTTACTTCCCTCACCAAATTTTATTGCCACGTGTTGGAGCAAGATGGCTGCTGATGACTGCGAGGGTTCAGGCTTCCTGGATTCCTCTCTTCCCGGGGCTTGCTTGTCTCAGGGCTCAGCTCCTCTGCTAGCTCCACAAGGTCAGCTGTAGACTATAAGGCTCTCTAGGCTTTGTCTCTCTCCACAAGGCCAGCTGTAGACTATCAGATGAACGGCTTCTCTTTTTCCTGGGGTCTTCTCTCCTTCCTCACAACCAAGCTCCTCTGTGTGCTTTCTTCCCCTGACTCCACCTTTAAACCTCAGCATCAGAACTCCAACATCAAAACTCCAACTAACTCTTCTGCTCTGCCATGTAGTTT
This sequence comes from Cabassous unicinctus, assembly GCA_029593785.1. Taxonomy (NCBI): domain Eukaryota; kingdom Metazoa; phylum Chordata; class Mammalia; order Cingulata; family Chlamyphoridae; genus Cabassous; species Cabassous unicinctus. The sequence continues at coordinate 5,149 of JAQZBX010043009.1, read as the reverse complement.
TATCTGAGTCCCCACCCACCAAGGGGTGGGGACCTAAGATCCTACTGATGTGACCCAATCAAAGCCCTAATCATAATTTAATCACGCCCAGAGGAACAGACCAGTTTACAAGCATAATCCAATATCTATTTTTGGAATTCATAACTATATCTAACTGCTACACTAATGATATGTTATTTACAGGAGACTCAAATTCAAAGACCAAAGGAGGTTGAAAATGAACATCTGAAAAAAACTATGCAATCATTAACCAAAAGAAAGGAGGGGTAGCCATACTAATGTCAGACAACACAGACTTTAGGTGAAAAACTCTCAGGAGGGACAAAGAAGGTCACTGTATACCGATAAAGGGGTGAGTTCAACAGGAAGATACAACAATTATAAATGTATATGCCCCTAATGGCAGAGCCCTAAAATATATGAAGCAAATACTCAGATTTGGGGGGAGAAATAGATAGTTCTACTTTAATAGTAGGAGACTTCAGTATACCACCTTCAATAATGGTTAGAACATCTGGGCAGATAAAGAAGGAAAGAAAATTCTTGAGTGATACTTATAAACCAATTAGATCTAACAAATATATGGAACGCTTCACCAACAGCAGCAGAATACCCATTCTTCTCTAGTGTTCATGGATCATTCTCTAGGATAGATCACCTCTTAAGCCATAAAACAAATCTTAATAAATTAAAAAACACTGAAATCATACATTGTTTTTTCTCCAAACACAATGGAATGAAACTTAATACCAATAACAGAGGGAGAACTGGAAAAATTCATGAAAATGTAGAAATTTAAAAAACACTCTCTTAAACAATGAATGGGTCAGGGAAGAAATCACAAAGGAAGAAATCACAAAGGAAAGTAGGAAATATCATGAGGCAAATAAAAATAAATATACAACATTCCAAAACTTTTATGGGATGCAGCAAAGGCAGTGCTGAGAGGGAAATATATAGCTCTAAATGCTTACATTAAATGAGAAAAATCATCTCCAGAGACCTAACCTCACAACTGGAGGCTCTAGAAAAAGAAGAGCAAACTAACCCAAAGTGAGAAGGAAGGAGATAGAGAACAGAGCAGAGATAAATGAAATAGAGATTAAAAAAAAAAAAAACAGGGAGTGGCTGTAGCTCAGTGGTTGAGTGCCTGCTTCCACATACAAGGTCCTGGGTTCAGTCCCCAGTGCCTCCTAAAAAAAAATAGAACTAACAAAAGCAAATATTGGTTCTTTGTAAAGATCAATAAAATTGACAAGCCTTTAGCTTGACTGACTAAAAGGGGTGGAAAAAAAAGAGAGAGAGAGAACACAAATAACTAAAATCACAAATGAAAGGGAGGACATTACTACCAACCCCACAGAAATAAAAATGATTATGAGGATACTATGAAAAACTATACACCAACAAATTAGATAACTTAGAGGAAATAGACAAATTCCTAGAAACATACAAACCACCTACACTGACTGAAAAAAATAGATTTCAACAGACCAATAACTAGTAAAGCTATTGAATAAATAATCAAAAATCCCCAACAATAAAAGCCCAGGTCCAGATAGCTTCACAGGTAAATTTTACTAAGCATTTCAAGAAGAATAAACATCAATCCTGCTCAAACTCTTCTGAGAAATTGTAACTAACATCACCGTTAGACCAAAACCACATAAGGATAAAAAAATTTTAAAAAAAGGAAAATTACGGTCTAATAACCCTTAATAATATACTGCAAAAATCCTCAGCAAAATAAATCCAACAGTACATTAAAAGGATTATACACTACAATTAAGTGGGATTTATCCCAGTTGTGCAAGGGTGGTTCAACATAAAACCAGTATAATACACCATACCAACAGAATGAAGGAAATAAAAAACCTACAACATGATCATCTCAATTGACACCGAGAAAGCATTTGAAAAATCCAGCACCCCTTCCTGATTAAAATGCTTAGAAACTGGAAATAGAAGGAAACTTCTCAAACATGATAAAAGACATGAAAAAGTTATACTCAGTGGTGAAAGACAGAACACTTTCCCTCTGAGATCAGGAACAAGACAAGTATGGCCACTGTTACCACTGTTATTCAGCATTGTTCTGGAAGTTCAACCCAGAGCAGTAAGGCAAGAGAAAATAATAAAAGGCATTATTGCCTTTTATTATTTATTATTCTTCATTATTGGAAATGAAGAAGTAGAGAAATAGGAGCAAATTGTTAATTGTGAGAATGTAAAAAACTTCAGCCACTGTGGGAAACAGTTTGGTTGTTCCTCAGAAAGTTAAGTATAGAATTACCATCAATCCCACTGATATTTGTAAACTGATGTTCATAATGGCATTGTTCACGATAGCCAAAAGATGGAAGCAACGCATGTGCCCATCAACAGATGAATGGATTAACACTATGTGGTATATGCTTATATTTTAGTTTCCTAGGATACTCAAGCAAATACCATGAAATAGGTTGGGTTAAACAATGGGAATTTTTTAGCTTATGATTTTGAGGGTAAAAGAAAGTCCAAATCAAGGTGTCAAGGCAATGCTTTCTCCCTGAAGACTGCTCTTCTGGGGTTCGCTGCTAACAATACTTGGCTCCTCTGTCACATGGCAAGGCACATGGTAGCATCTTCTTGTTTCTTTCTTCTCTTCTGGGTTCCTTCAAATCTCAGCTTCTTGTTCTGTGGCTTTCTTTCTGTCTGAATTTCACTTCACTTATAAAGGACCTCTGTAATAGGATTAAAACCCATCCTGATTGAGCTGCACTGTACCTTAACTGAAGTAACCTCATCAAAAGGTCCTACTTGCAATGGGCTTACTCCCATAGGAATGGATTAGATTGAAGGACATGTTTTTCTAGAGGTACATACAACTTTAAACCACCACATACAATGAAATATTATTCAGCTGTAAAAAGAAATGAAGTTCTGGTACATGCTACAACATGGATAAATGTTGAAGATTTCATGTTGAGTGAAATAAGCCAGACACAAAAGCACAAATATTGTATGACTTCACTGAAATGAAAGAATTATCGTAAGCAAATTCATAGTCAGAAACAAGAATACCAGCGGCCCAGTGGGGAGTAGGGAATGGAGAGTTAATACTTAATGGGTAGAGTTTCTGTTCAGGGTGTTGAAAAGGTTTGTTAATGGGTGGTGGTGATGGAATCACAAAATTGTGAATATAATTAATACCATTGAATTACATAATTGAATGTGGTTCACGGGAAAAATTTTAGGTTGTATATATGTGACTAGAATAAAAATGTTTAAAAAGAAAAAACATTGGATTGCACAACACAGTAAACCCTAATGTAAACTATGGACTATAGTTGATGTAATTATAATAAATTTGTAATAATTGTAATAATATTTTAATGAAAAATTATAGAACATTAGTAATTAAACAAAACAATAACAATGAAACTGAATAAGAAACAGTTTATTCTGTGCTGATATTTGATGAAATTAGGAAAATGAAAATATAAAAACCTGTGGGGATCATGCAAAATATGCTGTGCATTTTTAAAAAAGATTTTTTAATATCAATGCCATTGATTTGTAGGTATTTTTGAAGAAAACTTACAGAAAAGCACAGAGAATAATATAATTAACAACCACATCCAATTGAACATTTTGCTTCAGAAACTTTTCTTAGTAGAAATAAAACATGGTATTTTTACTATTGTTTAATTTTTTACAGTAACACTTATGATTCTTGGTGTAGGTTTGGGTCCTTTTCAGGCTAGCAAACATAATAGATGGAAATAAAAATGATGCCCCAAGAATAATTGGGGATGATTTGTTAGAAAGCAGAAGGGTATTTCAGAGTGTATATGTGTATATGCCTTAATTGGAACTCAATGAGCTACATCCTTGAGAGGGTAGAAAAAGATGAATTTGAAGAGACATGTTCTTCCTTGATCAGAAGATTTTGTTGATGACACTGTCTTTACCCTCTCTAAGTCTCACTCCCTGTTTGACTCACATCAGAATTAAGGAGGCCGTTTGGAAAGATGGAGAATAGAGAAGTCTCTTATAGTTGGGAAATTTTTTTATTTAATTATTTAGGATCTCTACTAATTATGTGTTTGTAACTGGAAGTGGATAGCAGGAAAACAGAATCATAATAGCCACACTATTTAATCTTCTGACAAAAATGAAAAATTCCCTTTAAGCTCCTTTAAACATACAGCCATATATTCAAAATATATTCTTTATACCTTTTGTGGGTTTTTTTTTTATCCTTATAGATATTAAGATGATATTTTAAGAAAAGCTGCAGTAAGCACCTATATATACTTTTACTAGGAAAGTAATACAGAAGTAATTCTAAGCAGTGTAATCATAATTAGTAATTTAAGAAATAATTTCTTTCTATAATATCACCTGCTTTTTAGTGTCTGTGTTTAAAAACAAACAAAACCCTAAAGGTGCACTTAAAATATCTTTTCAACCAACAAAGCCATGACGCTTTGTTAAAAGCTTTTATGGTTAAATGTGCTACCTGTGCTTTCTTATGCTTTCCTTGCTTCTTCATCAGACATTGTCTCTTCTGATCTGTTTGCTAATTGTTACCTCTTCTCGCAGTTTGTATCACTCTTGGTCAAAAGCATTTATGGAACAATTACTTGTTCCTGGTACTCTGCAAGGTGTTTAACATACCACGATGTATAAAACATTTAATCCCTATTCTCACAGCACTCACTATCATTCTGCTGTAGATTTATCTGTTTTTTTCTGTTGGGCTGCCCCAACTCTGATTTCATTGTAAGTTGTGCAGTGTTAGACTTTGGTAACCACTTATATTCTCCCTCATATTTTACTTTAATCCATGCTCTGTTCTTTGCTTTTTGCTTTTCATTTTGGTACTGATAGATCAAAGGAATCCATGCCACCATATGGCAAAAGACAAAATCATTATTCTTTAGGTGGTGATAAAGAATGGGGAATAGGGAAGCGGGTGTGGCTCAGTGGATAGAGCCCCCGTTTACCATATGGGAGGCCCGGGTTCGCGTCCCGAGGCCTCCTTGTGAGGGCACGCCGGCCTGAGCGGTGCGGTGGGCTGATGCAGCAACCTCACGGCAGGAAGCGGGTGTGGCGCAATGGATAGAGCACCCGTTTACCATATGAGAGGCCCCGGGTTTGCTTC
>JAQZBX010043008.1:0-21813 GCA_029593785.1 Cabassous unicinctus | reverse complement strand
TGTGTGTGTGTATTTTTAAAGGTGCTAAGATTACCTAAATATTACTCAGAAATTACAGGGATTCCCATGTTCCCCACCTCCCACACCTCCAACAACATCCCACACCACCATCCTTCATCCATGTCACACAACACCCAAAATGGATATACATATCCTGGGGCCTTGCCACCGAGCATGGACCACAGTTCACATCATAGACCACACTCTCTTCCACACAGTTCTGCACGGTATATGCTGATGGAAAATGGCCTACATCCATCACTGCAAGGCCACTCAGCCAGGGTGATTCAGTGGAAAATGTTGATTCTTGGACAATGTAAATGGTCATCGTGTTTTAAGTCACTATGTATTAAAGTGGCTTGCTGTGCATGAATAGTAGCTAAGGCATATTTAGGTTTCTGGAATAAGTGTATAATCATAATTAATGCTAATAACATGTGATATTTACATTAGGACCAGGTGGTTGGCAGAATGCTGAAGGGACTCAGAGAAACTCTTAACAGAAATGATCCAAAAGGATATAAGGATACTGTTGTTAAGAACTCAATGTCCTAGCAAAGTAGATTTCTAGACAGAATATTGAAAACGCCACCTGGTTTTTCATTTTATGGCCTTTGTTTAAAGATGAGAGGAAAAGAATATATGTATATGTAGGAAGGAGCCAGGAGTTTCTGGGTTCAAAAATGAAGCTGTTTCTCTCTACAAAAGAATTTCATATTGAGAAAGGATTATATCAAATACTAGCTGAGGATGCAAAATCATGTGTTAAGACTTCTCAACAATAACAGTGCCTTATAAAATTTTACAACAGAAAAAGATGTTCTTTGAATCTTAAAGGTAGGCCTTGCAGATTCTCACACAGAAAAAAAATGAGTTCAAAAGAATGTTTAAAGTATTGTAGTGGAGCAGCTTTACAAGTATCCAATGGTAGGGAAGGATTTATCTCAAGGAAGGTCTTAATTTGGGCTTTTTCTAAGAATGTGAATTCAAATAAGCTTCCTAGAAAACCTGTAATGCTTGCACCATCAGACTGGATTAAGTTCTAAACAGATTGAGATGGTTACTAAGCTGGAAACAGAGTTAATCTATGAGTTAGCATGAGTGACTAAGAATGCAGAGGCAATGGTCATAGAGAAGAAGTCCAAGAGGGTATTACTGAGTCTTAAACAAGGAAATGGACAAAACTGCCAAGGAGGCTTTCAGAACTGCTAAGGATCAGGGACTGATTGACTGCAGTGTTCCCTCTTCTGAATTGAGAAATCTTTACAGTGGACTTACTAGGACAGTTACATAACCACCATGTTTTGACAAAGTCCAATCACCCAATGGGGAGAAATCAAGGATCCTAGCAATTATTGAAAGCTGAGCTACCAGCTGACAACCTTGGTCTACTTCTTAGCTGTGAGAGTCACCCAATTTGAAAGTAGACCCTTGGACTCAAACTGCAGAATCTTTGGCAAAGTATCAATTGATTTAATACACATGCTTTTGAGGTATATTTTGCCCCTGGGCCCAGTCACTTTATTTACATAAGAGTGTTTTTTAATTGATATAGTACCTTCTTTGCATTTGCTAAAAAATATTAAAATATTATCATTACCTATTGTCTATAAATTATGTTATTTGTATTTTTCATATGAATCACCATATTCTTAACACCTTGAAATAGAGGAACATTCTTGTGTTTATATTATTAAAAATAATCATCATCTACCACCAAAATCACAATGTTATATGGTTACTAAATTATCCTCTAGCTTTCTTTCATTTCACATTAATCTCCCTAGACTACATTTTTCATCCACAATTGCATTTATAATTCAGGAGTGTTAGTTATAATCATTATAATGTGCTATCATCAACACTATACATTTCCACAAATATATTCAATATCCCTTATTAAACATTCTGCATACTTTCATTATCAGCTCCTCATTTCAACACACATTCTATCTCCTACTAACCGATACTCTAAAGGTTAACTCCACAGGTTTACTTATTCTATTTAGTTCATATCAGTGAGACCATACAATCTTTTGTGGTCCTTTTGTGTCTGGCTTATTTCACCCAACATAATATCATCAAAGTATATCCATTTTGTCATGTGCTTCCAACAGTTCATTCCTCCTCACAGTTGAATAGTATTGCATTGTATGAATATACCACATTTTGTTTATCTATTAATTGGCTGATGGGAATGTGGCAGCTTGAGATTATTTATGAATCTCAAAAAGGGAAATATTACATTGGTAACCTAATCTATTCCTCTGGATGTGATATGCTTTGATTGTATTAAGTTCAGTGAGAATCCTTTGGTTAAGTGTACCATGGTTGTAAAATCAATGTAGGGCTTCATTTGGACTACATCAGTAGACATAACTCAGGTTGAGTCCCTGTCCCCTGGTGGACCAAGATAAAGAGACGGTCACTCAAGAAGACAAGAGAAGAGATGAGCAATCCCCCTGATAGTTTGCAGCTGACCATGGGAAGACAGTTGAGACTAATAGAGGAAGCCCTGAGAGACAAGTCTTAAGCCAGCCTAAAACTGACTTTGGGAAGCAGATGGGCCCACAGAATTTCAAGTGGAAGGGGAAGTCCAGGAAGGAGAGACAAGGCAGAGATCAGTGACCATCTGGCTTCAAAATATGTCAACTGAATTTGGTGATAAAGCAAACTCAAGTTGGACTTTTCAGAGCCTGTAACTGCAAGCTTTTAACTCAAATAACTACACTTTAAAAAAGTCAACAGATTTCTGGTACTTTGGATCAGCACCCCTTTGCCAACCTAATACAGGGCACTAAGGTTATTTTCATCTTTTAACAATTGTGAAAAATGTCGTTATGAATATCACTCTGCAAATGTCTGTTCCAATCCCTCCTTTCAGTTCTTCTGAAGATATTAGAAGTAATGGGATTGCTGGATCATAAGGCAATTCTATATGTAGCTTCCTGAGTACCACCATCTTTTCCAGCATTTGTAGATTTCTGAAAATTTTTGTCAGTTTTTTCAACATTTAATAGATAATAGTTGATACATTTCAAAAAGTTTATAACAATATTCATTCCCACCAGAAATGTATAAGTCACTTTTTCCTTATACTTCCATTAAAGTTGGATACAGTAAATAGTTCAATTTTTATTTTTTTCAGTATTATAGATACATAATTATAAAGCATAAATCCATTGAAAGAGTACAATCACTGGTGTTTGGAGTAATCACATGTTTGTGCATTCATCACCCCAAACACTATCAGAGCACATTTATTATTCCAATAATAATAATAAACAAAAACAAACAAGACTCTTCACTTCTAAATGTCTCTATGCCACACCTGGGGTACAGTGCTACTATTCTTTTCCTGCACTCTAATATATTTGTATTTATATTTTGTGAAAACCATCTTATTTATGCAATATCACCCATGTTCATGTTTTACATGAAGTTTTACTATCTTACACAGTCCAATGTTACATTTTTTTAGCTTTCCTTCTAGTAATATTTTAATAATGGCATTCTATAAGGTGTGAAATGATAACTCAGTGTAGTTTGGTCTGGATTTCCCTAATAGGTAGTGATGCTGAACATCTTTCATGTGTTTTTTTGTCATTTGTAATTCCTCTTTGAAAAAATGTCTTCAGGGCTTTGTACATTTTAAGCTGGTTTTCTTGTCTTTTAATCATTGAGTTGTGTGATATTTTTACAACATTCCTAGCAAACCCTTGTAGGATATGTAATTTCCAATATTGTCTCCCTTTGAGTAGACTGCCTTATGATTTCCTTGACACAGTTGTTTGAAACACAGAAGTGTTAAATTTTTTAAAAATAATTGTTTTAATTAAAGGGAAATTTTAGATTACATAAATGTTACATAAAAATATAAGGGATTCCCATATGCCCTATTCTCTCCCCCACTCACACATTGTCACATTAAGTATTAGTGTGGTACATTTGTTACAATTGATGAATACATATTGAAGCATTGCTAATTACCAGGGACTAAAGTTTTCATTATACTTTATACTCTATCCCAAACAATTTTGCAGGATATGACAAAATATACAATGGCCTGTATCCAAAGCAGCAATGTCATGCAGTACAACTCCAAATGCCCCCATATTATACCTAATGTTCCCTCTCCCATCCCTCAGAACCTCTGGATACATCTGCATATATATCAATGAGAAGAGTTCTTCCATTGTTAGAATAATATCTATAGTACAATAAAAATCAGTCTCCTTTAGTCCATTGTTCATTCTCTAATCTAGAGGATTTAGAGATGCTTATGCCCATTCTGATTCTAATTGAGAGGGAGCTCAAATCATATGGAGCAGATGGATGGAACTATCTTGCTTGCATTTGCAGATACTCTCTGTTCTTTGGGATGGGTGTTGGCCATCATTATATCCTTGTTAGTTGTCCTAGGTGAGTCTGATGAACCGAAGAGTAGATGTTGCAACTCTCCTGAAATTCAGGATTCAACAGGCACATGGACAGACCAAAGATTTAAGTTTCTGGGACATACATTTATAAAGTATAGTGCTAATTATATGTTCAAATACAAAGGGGAGAATAGTCATGTGGAAAGAAACTATAAATAAATCTAACTCTGTTACACAGGGGAGCATGAATTCCAAAGTAAGGCCCACTGACAGGGTGCTAAATTCCTGAACTGACTATCATGCTTAGAGTTTCTGGATGTCTCTAGTGACCTCAAGAGCCCTGGTATTTGAGGCATTGTTTACTGTTTCAGTTAATGAGATCCTGCTGAGACTTGAATAAGTGTAACCTCTGGAATGACCTCCCAACTCACTTTGAAATCTCTTAGCCAAAAAAACTCATTTGTATTTACTATTTCCCCCTTTGGTCAAGGTATTTTTCCAGATGAATTGCTTGTTGGTGCTTGGTAACAATCCCTTGGTGCCAGGGAAGTGCATTCCCTGGAGTCATGTCCCATGCTGGGGGAAAGGTAGTGTGTTTATATGCTGAGTTTGACTTAGAGAGAGGCCACATTTGAGCAACAAGGAGGCCTTCAGGAAGTACCTCTTAGGCATTATATAATATTAGACTTAGTTTCAATTTCACAAGAGAAAATTCATAAGTGCAATCATTAATATAAAAGGCTAGACATAATGATCTGTTTTCCTTCACTAGGCACTGTCCTTGAGCTGGTGGATACTTGATGCCTATTAGAGAATGTAGCAGAATAATCAAGGATGGAATTAATATTCTTTTTTATTGTATGGCTCTCCATGTACTGAGACAATGCCCCATGGACACTTGAGCATATCCATATGCCTTAGAGGCATGCAGCAGTTGAACCTCTTCCAATGCATACCCCATTACTGGCACCCTGCACCTGTGATCCTCCTCTGCCAGTGTTATGATGCTTCTGTGTCCCAAACCTCTCCAAAATAGAAACCAATAAAATAAACAAATAAAATTAATAAGAAAATGAAATAATTTTAAAAAGTAACCAAAAATTACAAAATTTAAAAATATGAAAAATAAAAAATGTTTAGACTTTGTGTCTTTCATCACTGTAATATCTGTTTTCTTATGTGTACAGTGTCTTTTTTGTCCATATATCCTACCATTGTCTTAATTTCTTTTCATTTTATCTTCAAAGAAGCTTTAGGGTATAGAAAAGTCACAAAAAGTATATGGGGGATTCCCATGTACCCAACACTCTCCCCCATTTCCCTTCTCCCCTATTAATAAAATTTTACTTGCACATGGTACATTTCTTACAATTGATGTACAAATATTGAAGAATTGCTACTAACCATGGTTGATGGTTTACAATATAGTTTACATTTAGAATCTTACATTTTTAAATGTTTTCATGAAATTTGAAGTTTCCTGTATCCATTATTGCAAGATAATGCTGAACAATTCAAATATCCTTAATATAACAAATGATCCACTAATCACACTGTTGAGTATATACCCAGAAGAAATGAAAGCATTGACACAAACAGATACATGCACAACAATGTTCATAGCAGTATTATTCAATACTGTCATAATTTGGAAGCAATCCATTTGTCCATCAACAGATGAATGGATCCGAAACAGTGGTATATACATAATATAGAATATTACTCAGCTGTAACAAGGAATGCAGTATTAACACATGGTATAACAAGAATGAATCTTTAAGACCTTGTGTTTAGTGAAGTAAGCCAGGCACTGAGGGACAAATATTATATGACCACACTGATATGAATTAAACAAATTTAGCAGACTCACAGAGCTAGCGTCCAGAAGATAAGTTTAAAGGAGAAAGAAAGAGAGTAGAGGGTGGTAAGATATATATGGGCAAAATCTAAGACAAAGTGGAAGGGTGTAGTTGAGCAGTGGATGAGTGTGACAGTTGTGCAGTGATATGATTGGGTTCAGTCGTGCTGGTTTGTAAGGTAGCATAGGGTGGGAGTGTTGGGTTGGACTATCCATGGAACTGGAGGAAGGATGGGGGAAGGAGCAGATGATCTCTGGGGATTTGTAAGTCTGTGTTTAAAACAACAATGTTGAGAATGTTCTTCTGGCAAATATGGCAGGGGAATGTTATTGGTGTAGACTTTTGGATGTAGGGCAGTATATGGGACTGGCCACAACTGGGGTAGGCGTCTACGGAATATGTAAGTGTTCATTTTCTCATAGTGTGTTATATCAGTGGGTGGAGACCCACAAAACAAAAAAGAAAATATCAAATGCCCATTCTGGGGAGTCCTGCTATGTTCTCAATTAGAGGGAAAGAATCCCTCGAGAACATAGGCAGGAATGTAGAGCATTTTTAGGGCAAAAGTGTTTAATTTTTAGGAGATGTCATTTATCTTGTTTTTTCTTTTATTGCTTATGCTTTGGGTGTAAGGTTTAAGAAATTTCTGCCTACCCCAAGTCCTTGAAGTTGTTTCCCTATATTTTCTTCTCAGAGTTTTATGGTTGTAGATTATATATTTATGTCTTACATCCATTTTGAGGACATTATGTTGAGTGAAATAAGCCAGGCACAAAGGAATAATATTTTATGTTCTCAATAATATGAAGTAAAGACAATGAGTAAACTCATGGTGGTAAATTATAGAATACATATGACTAGGAGATAAAATGTGCATTGAGAATGGGAGCTAATGCTTAATATATGTAGAATTTTTAATGAGGTTTATTTTTAAAGTGGAAAAATGAATGAAGTTGATGGTAACACATTATATTGTGTATAAATAACACTGCTGACTTATAAATTTGATTGTGGCTGAAAGGGGTAGTCTAGGGATGTAAATGTCAATTGAATGGAAACTAGAGGATAATCTAGGAACTGTATAGCATCATGATTTTGTTGAAGAATGAGGACAGGGGTTAATATTATAAATCTAAGGATGTTCTTCTATTACAAATTCTTAGAAATATGGTGATAGATGAGCAAATAAAAACTAATGTAACTTATGGACAATAGTTTACCACAATATTGCAATATTTCAGCAGCAATGAAAATAAGATATTATTTCAATTCTAAGGGTTAACAATAGTGAGATATAAGGAGGTATGGAATTTTTCTTTCTGGAGTAATGAAAATGTTCTAAAATAGATGGAGGTGAGGATAGCTCAATTTTGTGATGAAAATGAGAACCTCTTTGAATGGATTGTGCAATGCATGGAGCTATATATCACAGTTAATCCTGTTGTGGATGATGGACTGTGATTAATAGAACAAATATGGGAATATTCTCATGTGAACTATAACGAATATGTCATACTGGGTTGTGGGAACTCTCTGATTGTCACATCACTGTGATGATCAAAAAACGATCAAAAATAGTTTGGAGGTCTGTTTCTCTGCCCACACAGAGAATTCTCCACTATTTGTTCCTGCCATTAGCATTCTTGTCTTGCATTGTTTATCACTTATCTTAGACCTTTGCCTCCACCTTATCCCTCAGCTAATTACCAATTGTTTCTATAATCCTGCTACCCCATTATTCAGTATGGAATTCTTTTGTAGTTATTTATGACCCTCACATGCACTATGCCTATCTGAGCCCTTGCATGTACACCCTGACTTTTGGCTATGTGAAAAAGAGAATAAAAAACGTGTTGGGGATCAGCTCAAGAGCACAGCTTCTTCAGATATTCTCGCCCTCACGTCTCTCAACCTTCGTGTTTGGAGTAATTCTTTGTGCCACCGCGAGCTCTGCTGGACAGATCCCCGCAAGACTTTGCAGAACGGATTCCTGTACTGAGCATTAATAATGGGGTGGGTTTGTGGTAAAGTGCACCAAATGTAAGATATGGGTTACAATTATTAGTAATAGGTTGATGATGCTCTTTCATCATATGTGACAAATATTCCAGAACAATGAAAAATTTTGGTGGGAAAATGTGAGTCCTCTATTTTATGCATGTTTGTTTTGTAATTTTACTTTTATTATACCTTTACTCTTTATGTATGTTCATGTATGCATGATAAACTTCAGTAAATTTTTTATTTTAAAATAAATCACTTGACCATAAATATGAGGGAATATTTCTGAATTCTATTCAATTCCATAGGTCAATCTGTCTTAATTTATGCCAGTATCATGCAATTTTTATCACTGAGTGTAAGTAATATAGCTTTATTTATTCAATATACGTTTTTATTTTTTAAAAGAAATTGATTATATAAATGTTACACACAAAAAAAATATAGGAGATTCCCATATGCCCTGCTCCCTTGTCCTCCCACATTTTCCCACATCAACAACATTCTTCATTAGTATGGTACCTTTGTTATAATTGATGAACACATCTTGTAGCATTGCTGCTAATCGATGATTATAGTTTACATTGTTGTTTACACTCTCTCCTGCCCATTTTTTGCAAGTCATTACAAGATATACAATGGACTGCATCTGTCATTGCAATGTCATTCAGGATAAATCCCAAGTCCCATAAATGTCCCCAAATTACAATTACACCTATTTTCTGTCTCCTTCCTCTCAGAACCTCCAGTGGCCACTACCTCCACATCCATGATAACATTTCTCCCATTGATAGGATCACAATACATCTACAGTAGAACAATTCTAAGACTACTCTAATCCATCATTCATTCCCCAATCCTGAGGTTTCTGTGATGGTGTTGCCCACTGCATCTCTAATTGAGAGGGGGCTAAGATCCCATGGGGCAAATTGTTGGTACTTTCTTGCTTGCCATTGTGGACTGTCTCTGTTCCTTGAGATGGGCATTATCAATCATCATCTCCTTGTTAGTTGTGCTGGGTGAGTACAGTGAACTGGAGAGTAGGTGCTACAATTCCGTTGAGATTCATGGCCTAAATGACACATGGACAGCCCAAAGATTTAAGTCTCATGGACATAAAACTATCAACTGTAGTTCTAACTATAGGTTCAAATAGAGGTGCAGCAGAGTCATGTGTAGGAAATACACAACTGAGTCCAGCTCTATCACACTGGAGAGTGCATATTCCAAAGTAGGACCAGAATAGATGGAACACAGGACATTTTTGGGGTGATGGAATTATTCAGTGTGATCCTGCAAGGATAGATATAGACCATGTCAAACTTCATCAAAATATATTAAAGTGTACAGACCAAAATGTAAACCACAATGTAGGTCATTGACCATGGTAAGTAACATTTCAATATTTGTACATCAGTTGTAACAAATGTACCGTCCACATGTAAAATGTTATTAATAGGGGAAAAGGGAAAAGGGAGAGGACATTGGGTATATGGGAATCACCTATATTCTCTGCATGACTTTTATGTAATATAAAGCTACTTTGAAGACAAAATAAAAGACATAAGACATTGGGTGAATAAATGGAAGCAAATGTCACTATACACACAAGACAATTGATCTTACAGTAATGAAAGACATATGTTAATTTTTTAAATTTTATATTTTATTTTTTTATTATTTCAAAAATTCTTTTTTTATTTTATTCATTATTTTTAAAACCATCAATATTATATCATTTTCCTATTAATTGCATTGGTTATTTTGTTGGCTTCAATTTGAGGAAGTTTTGGATCCAGAAGATTTTCAAATGAGGCAGGGGAGGATCATTGGTGTGGGGTGTCAGAGATGGGGGATGCATGGGTGGAGGTTCACCTGGTATTACCTATATAAATGTGTTCAAATGTTCATAGGGCATTTTCACAGTACATGGAGAGTCACACAATAACTAAAAGAATATCAAATTCCCATCCTGGGGAGCTATGCCACATTCTCTAATGGGACAGCAAAAATCCACTGATTATAGGGGCAGTGACAACCGAAAGAGGATGGACCATTGATGAGCCCTTTATTGTGATGATGATACTTATGAATCTCTGCTTTTGAAATCAGAACAGCATAATATTATAGAGTGTCTAAGTGTTACCTCCTGAGAGTCTCCTTTATGCTCAAATGTGGCCACTTTCTAAGTCAAAACAGCATATAAATGCATTACCTTCTCCCAGTGTGGGGCATGACACACAGGGAATACCCTTCCTGGCACTGAGGGATCACTACCAAGAACCAACTAGCAATGCAACTGGAAAAAGACATTGACCAAAGGGGGAAAAGGTAAAGACAAATGAGTTTATATGGCTAAGAGACTTCAAACTGAATGGGGAGATTATTTCAGAGGTTATGTTCATGTATGTCTCAGCAGGAAATCATTGACTCCCAAAGTAAATATTACCTCAAATAGTGAGGCTCTTGAGGGCTCTGTAGACATCCAGACACTATAGGCAGGACAGACAGTTCAGGAGTAATATGTATGAAAGTTTGCAATAGAGAGAGTTTTAGATCGTTCTTCTTTTTAAATATATTTTGGATATTCAGAGGCATTTACTCTTCCAGATAAATTTGATATTGGCTTTTCATTTCTACAAAAAAAAACATTTACTATTTTCCAAGATTATGTTGTATGTGTAAATTAGTTTGAGTAGAATTGACAACTTCATGATATTTGGTCTTCCAATCCAAGAACATGGAATGTCCTTTTATTTATTTGTGTCTTCTTTGGTTTGTTTTAGAAATGCTTTGCAATTTTCTGAATTCAGGTCCTTTATGTTTTTGCTTAACTTTATTCCTAAATATTTGATTATTTTAGTTGGTAATGTAAATGGAAGTTTCTCTCACTCGCTCCTCAATTTGCTTGCTTGTAGTATAAGTTTACAGTTACCAAGTCATAACACATAAGTTACTTCCCTCACCAAGCTTATTAACACATGTTGGAGCAAAATGGCTGCTGATATCTTTGAGGGTTCAGGCTTCCTGGGTTCCTGTCTCTGGGCTCAGCTCCTCTGCTACCTCCACAAGGCCAGCTGTAGACTATCAAGTGAGTAACTTATTTTTCTTCCCTGGGTCTTTTCCCTTTCCTCACAACCAAGCTCCTCTTTGTGCTTACTTCCCAGGGCTCCAGCTCAAAAACTGCAACCTCCCTTCTCTGCAGTGCACTTTCTCTGTGACTTCCCACCCACCAAGGGGGCAAGGACTTAATGTCCTACTTACATGGCCAATCAAAGCCTTAATCATTATTTAATCAAGTAAACCTCTGAATCCAATATAATCTAATATGCCCAGAGGAAAAGACCAGTTCACAAACATAATTTAATATCTATTTTTGGAATTCATAAATAATGCCCAATTGTTACTGATCACAGTGGGAAAGCTTTCAGTCTTACACCATTGAGTACAAGGTGAGCTGTGGCTTTCTCATATATGCACTTTATCTTATTGAGAAAGATTACATCTATTGTTATCTTTCTGCATGTTTTTATCAAGATAGGATATTGTATTTTGTCAAAAATTATTTCTGGATCAGTTGACATGATCATGTGATTTTACTTCAATTTATCAATGTGATGTAATACACTGATTAATTTTCTAGAGTTAAATCACCTTTGCATATCTGGGGTAAAACCCATTTGATTAAGGTGAATAATTCTTTTAATGTTCCTTTGGGTTCAGTTAGCAACCGTTTTGTTGAGGATTTTTGCAACAATATTCATTAGAGATGTTGGTCTCTAATTTTTAAAAATATGTTTATTTTGTTTTGGTAGTAGGTTGATGGTAGCCTTCCTTTCTGTTCAATTTTTTTAAAGAATTTGAGAAAGTTTGGTATTAGATCTTATTTAAATGATTGGTAGATTTCAGCTCTGAAGCCATCTCATCCTAGAGTTTTTATTTCAGGGAAGTTTCTCAGGCCTGTTTCAATTACTTTACTTGTGATTGATTTGTTGAGGTCTTCTATTTCTTCCAGGATCAGTTTATGCTATTCATGTGTTTCTAGGATTTTCTCCAGTTCATTAACAATTTCTAGGTTTTTTTCTTTTTCTTTAGCATACAGCTGTTCATATATTCTCTTATGATCTCTTTTTTATCTTCTGGGTCACTTGTAATTTCCTTCTTCTCATTTCTGACTTTACTTGTATATCCTCTCTCTTTTGATTAATCAAGCTTAGGGTTTGTTGACTTTGTTGATCTTCTTGAAAAACCAACTTTGGTTTTGTTGATCCTATTTTTTTTTATTTCTCTTTTTCATTTATTTCTTTAATAATTTTTATTCTTTCTTTCTTTTTTTTGTTAACAATTTTGAGATTAGTTTGCTGTTATTTTTCTAGTTCCTCCAGATGTGCAGCTAGGTCTTTGGTGTTAACTCTTTCTTCTTTTTTAATATAAGCATTGAGGACTATAAATTTCCCTCTTAGCACTGACTTCACTGTATCCCATAAGTTTTAAAAAATGTTGTCTTGAGGTATTTACTGATTTCTCTTGTCATTTCTTCTTTAGGACCTTTCTTATTTGAGTGTATTGCTTAATATCCATATTTTTTTTTATTTTCTCTTCTGCCTGTTATTAATTTTCAACTTTATTCAATTGAGATTAGAGGAAGTAATTTGTATAATTTCAAACATTTAAATTTATTGAGACATGAGTTGTGACCCAACATATATTCTCATGGGCACTTGAGAAGAATGTATATCCTGCTGTCTTGGGGTGTAATGTTATATAAATGTCTGTTCTAGTTCATTTATGATATTATCCAGGCTTATTTATCTTGTGCCCAGATTTTCTATCCAGCATTGAGTGTGGTGTGTTGAAGTCTTTAACTCTTATTATAGAGCTGTCTATTTCTACCTTCAGTTTTGCCAGACTGTGCTTCATGTATTTTGGGGCAACTAGGTTAGATACATAAATATTATTGTTATTTCTTCTTGGTGAATTGTCCCTTTAATTAATATATAGTAGAATTTTCATCTCATATCAA
The DNA here is from genome assembly GCA_029593785.1 of Cabassous unicinctus. Taxonomy (NCBI): domain Eukaryota; kingdom Metazoa; phylum Chordata; class Mammalia; order Cingulata; family Chlamyphoridae; genus Cabassous; species Cabassous unicinctus. The sequence continues at coordinate 8,551 of JAQZBX010043008.1, read as the reverse complement.
TTTTTCATATAAATTAAATTTATTATGAATACAATGAAAACTAAATGATAGACAATAATATGTGGAAGTTTAAAAGATTGTGTACCATGGCCAATCCAAAGATTTTGATGGATAGATAGATAGGCCAATTTGGAGTTATATAGATATATATAGAAAGAGAGACAGTATTGCATGTATATTTTTGCTTTATAAATTAAAGTACTGGAAATATATATTTCAGAGATGAAAACCTAAGTAAAAGCAGTGTTATAATTATCAAAATATTTTTGTGTATTTCCTCAGTATCCATCTTACTTTAGCTAAGCCATTTGCCTTAATATTTTCCTTTGCCCTAGTTAATAATCAGCCTTCTAGCCCTGGGATATAAACTCCTCCAAAGTCCAAACCACTTTTGTGACAACTCACTACACCATCACAGACCTCACCAAAAATCCACAGCTGGTCCTAAATTATTATCTAACCATTTACACCATCCTCAGACCCTAGGTCACTTTCCCTTTATGTGCTTATTTTCTTTTAAACTGGCCTATCCTTAATTCCCATGGAAAATCTACTAAGTGCCACCCCTGGACCACCATAAAGGCACAAGCCCGCAGGCCCTTCTTGCTCTGCTGTGTGTTCTCCACCTCCTACATTAAATTAAATTCATATACTAGATTCTAGAAATTACATTTTATAGTTTTGTAATCAACCATGAGAGAAGTCATAAGAAAGAAACAGAAATCTGGACTAATCCCAGAAAAGAATCGTAGGTTGACACACCTAATGAAGTAAGGGAAAAATAATATGGAATTATCATGCTACAATAAAAGATATGATTGTTAACAAATGTATTTTAAGCCCAATACTAACAGCAAAATGCAAATAAAAAATTACAAACAGATTGTGGGAATTTGGGAAGCCATAATATATGGGTATTTTTCTGAAGCAAATATTAAGCAAAGTTATAAAGATAATTCTACTGAAGCAAAAGTAGAAGGCATACTGTAAATTATATAGTCATTATAAATCACACATCTTCCCTAAAATTAATATTTTATAGTAAAATTAAATGTTTAGTTATAAAACTGTATAAACATAAAACAATCCAATCCTCACTGATCAATTAATATTTTAAAGTTGTAAATGTATCAATACTTTTTTTTTTGAGGTACTGGGGGCCAGGGAATGTACCCAGGACCTCACATGTTAGAAGCAGTCACTCAGCTGCTTGAGCCATATCTGTTCCCCTGCATCAATATATTTTGATTTAATAATTCCAAATCCCAAAATTAGAGCCAAGATTACTTTAGGAAATAACATTTGATAAAAATTTCATTATTATATCATTTATAATGGTAACATTGAAAGAACTCACCTTTCTTTATAGAGGTAATTACTAGTGGAACTCATGTTTCCTCAGAAGGTGATGTGTGCATTTTAAAAAATTGAATAAATATGATGACTGCACAGGAATAAGAAACTTTCATTTGATATCTTACTTAAATAAACAAATTCATTATTTTTATGCCATGCTGAGTAAAAATATAAAAATATTTAAAATGGTATTATATATCATCTTGAGTTATGGGATTGTAAGTTTTCATTTGTTTTATATTTCTCAAAATATCTGCCATATATATGAATGTGTATGACTATATATGTTTATAGATATGTTAAATCTCATCATGTTCATGTAAATGTTTTCATGACTTTAGGTTGTTAGTGAAAACTAGAAAATGTTTACAAAGTTCTCATTTTTTGAAAACTTAACTGAAGGATCTAGTGACACCCTTGTTTCTCAGACTGTAAATAAGAGGGTTGAGCATGGGCATAAGGATGGTTTAGAAGACTGAGACCACTTCCACCTGCTCAGGAGAGTGGTAAGACTTCAGTAAAAGGTAATGATGACAGCAGCTCCATAGAATGGAGACACCATAGTCAGGTGAGAAGAGCAAGTGGCCAAGGTTTTCCTGAAGCCCATGCTTGAGCCTATGGCCAGCACAGTGGACAGTATTTTTCCATAGGAACCTAAAAGGGTTGAGATGGGAGGGAGGAGAAAAACAATACCCTTGACAAATAGACCCGCTTCATACCAGGAAGTTTCAGCACAGACTAGTTTCAACAGTGCTGGGATCTCTCAAAAAAAATGGTGCCTATCCATGGAGGCACAGTAAGGGAGAGTCAGTATATATATGACATGGACTAGGGCATTAGCAGAGCTACCAGCCAAGACCCAACCACCATGAGAACACAGATGGTGGGACACATAAGGATGGGGTAGTGCAAGGGGTGACAGATGGCCACATAGTGGTCCTAAGCCATAACAGCCAGCAAGAGACACTCTGAAGCCACCAGGGTCATGAAGAGAAAGAGCTGAATTGCACAACCAATGAAGGAAATGTGATTGTTCCCAGACATAAAGTCAAGGGCCATTTTGGGAACAAATATGTAGATAGATAAGATGTCCATGAAGGATAGCTGACTGGCAGAAAGTACATAAGGCTATGGAGACAAGGATTGGCCCTAACAAGAAAGGTAATTGTTGTGTTGCCAAACAAAGCTATCAGGAGAGCCAGCATGAGGAGAGCAAGGAGGACCCAGGGAGCCTGGTTGTGATGAAATAGGTCCAGCAGGATGAAATCACTCCCTATTGTATCATTGTTCATGTATGCCATGCTATTGCTTCTAACCTGTAAGTTTGGAGACAATTTTAAAAATCATTACAATCTGGAGAAATTTTTACCAGATTAAATCATTCACCATTTTCAACATCTCAAATCCATTTTCTTCCTTATCTTTCATCTTTTACTTGTAGTTAGTGAATTTATTTACCTTTCATCAGACTTCACAATGGAAACTTAAGAAAATATCCAAGATATGACACTTACCCCACTGGGGGAAGGGACATGATTGCTTTATAAATTTCAAATATTGTTTCAAAACATGTTTATTTAAAATTTTCTAGAAATTGAAATTTTTATAACATATAAATTCATAGTAAATTTCTACCTTAACAACTTTTCTTTAAACGTAAAAGAATGCATTAATGTTTAAGTATTTTATTTTCCTGTTTATCAATAAATTTTAAGAAGCAAGCATGAAAAAGATTACAGAAAAATTCACAGTAAAAAAAACCACACCTGTCATTAGTTAAAACTCTTACATACAGGACAATTTCTCCAGAATTCTGACATGTTACAAAAATGAAAAAAAAAAGGAGATATTTTAAAAACATAATAAGAAATTATGTAAATGATATTCTTTGAAGGTTTTTATTTTATGCTGCATTTGATTCAATCTCTAAATCTGGAATTTCACTTACTTACATAAATGTTTCATATGGCTAAAATCTGAATCCTTAAATGAAGGATATTATACATAAAGAGGTATCTGACAGAGTTTAGATTAGACATTGAAAATTTATTTCTACTGCCTTAAGCATAATTTGAATTTTTATCCTTACTGATGGTAGCTCAGTAGCATTGTCTTTAGATGAAAAGCCACAGCAGTTTCTTCATATTATTTTTTAATTCCATCTAAGTATTTTTACAAAAATATAGTAACTTTTGATGTGATACAGGATAGGTCAAAGAATACTCTCATGAAATTGTCTGAGGATCAATTATGTAAAGAAGTTAAAATTCTAGTATTTTTATATTGACTTCATTTCTCTATTGATTTTATATTGAAAGCTAAATTTTATCTTAAATGTGATGTATAATTTAGAAACCTCATAAAATTTAAATACAATGAAACTTTGTTTCCAAAGTTACTTCATTAACTATATTACTTATATGACATTAATTTAACAAGGAAAATTAGGCAAAGCAGAAATTATAGCTATATTTGAATTTTCTTAGTTAGTTTCAAAGCAAATTCTTATACATCAATTCAGTATTCATTACACTTTAACCCCATGGTGACTAGAAGAGTATCTTTTACACTTACCTCTCAATACACAGTGTCTTGCAGACAGACTGGAATAGAGAATTTGCTTAATAAGCATTTGTTGTTTAATGAAGTATTAAATGCACAGGGGGATGGTTGAATGAACACTTCACAGTACTTGAACTGAGCAGACCAGATTTTAATATAATTACACATAAAATAGTAACTTGATTCTTATAAAGTTTAAATAATTTTCCCAAGATCAAATATGCCAAACAAAGGTTTCTTCTAGGGCGTTTCCACCAGTCTACACTAATTATCATTTAATATTTACCATGTCCTCTCAAATCTTTCACTGTAAGGCAAAGATAGCACAACACATATTGAATGATAAAAATAGAATTGTGTAATCTAAGTGTTAACAAATAAAACACTACATGATGTGTATCTCTAACAGAAAATGGCACTCACATTTTAATTACAGAGAAACTTATTCAACCCTTTGATTAGGATGCATTGACTGACTTGATTGATTAACTACACTATATATTTACAAGAAATCTAATATGCCATTTATTCTAAAATATCTTTTGATGGTTTGAGAAATTACTGACCATATATTTTCCTTATTTATGTTTAACACTTAATGGTAATTGAGTGGACTTGGTCTTAAATGGGGCCAACTTGATTTTGCAAATGAAAGTTATGACGCTCATAACTTTTAAATCAGCTTAATTCACCATTGCTATAGGTGTGAAGATATGAAAATAAAAATAAAACAAATAAATTCATGCAAAATATTAAAAATATATATAAAGTCATTAACTTGGGGGACACTTTATTCAATTAAAACCTGAAAAGTCTACTCACATGACCTCAGGATGATGAAGAACAATAAAATCTGCTAAAAGATTTTCTTTGTATGTTTATTTTTATATTGCTACCATTAATACATATATATACTGAAAAAATAGAGAATTAATATGCTTAAGAAGCTGTTTATGTATTATTAAGATAATGTGCTTTATTTACAGTTGCTAAAAAACTTTATTTCCTTCAGCTGTCAAAAATTATTTTAGGAAAATCAGTCAGCTCTGGGGATAGAATCCTAGAATATCTCACTATATAATAGATCATACTTACACATATCTAAGTGGCTCTGCTCAACCTAGGAGTTGTACATTATACCTGTTTGGAAGTAAAATAAAACCAAGATTATCAATTTATGAATGAGAAACTGCCTTAGTATAAAACATATGTTAAATAATCTTTAAGTCCCCTTAGATATAAAATGATTGTTCTGATTCAATAACATATTTATTAAATGATTTTTATAATTGTAAGCAATGACTGTAAATAGATGGCTTGTCTGAGATTTTCTGTTATTCACAAGGCTAGTGCATAACATACTAGGAAGTTCAAGAAATCGTAACAGATTATTCTTAACTTTCCTTACAAAACTGGTGTTACTCAAATGAAGAAACTGATGCTTCCTATAAAGTTTTGAAGGTACCTTTCATCTTTCTTAAAATATCATAAAAACAGAGCCTTCCTGAGCAAAGATATTATTACCTCAGTGTCCAAAGCCAATTTACAGTTCCACATGCAGTCTTTAGAGAAAATGCCCCTTGTCTGCAGCTGATTCCTTAGGTAAACAATGCATCAATTGTGTCCCTGTCTTTCATGATTCCAAAGAAATGAATAGATAACTCACATTTACTGGAAGCACATGCATCAGGGACTATTGTTTCTCAAATGATATTATCTCAAAGATGAAGTACAATACAATTGTAAAAAAACCTTTTAAATATTAATAACTAGTATTTTAAAAGGAAACAGTCTATATGAAAATATCGTATGAAAATATAATGAGGGAAGCGGATGTGGCTCAAGTGGTTGGGCTTCCATCTGCTAAATGGGAGGCCTCGATTTGGTTCCTGGGGCCTCCTTGTGAGGGCAAGCTGGCCCACACCTGTGGAGAGCTGACAGCCCACACCCATGGAGAGCTGATGCAGCAAGATGATGCAACAAAGGGAGACAAGCAAACACAGAAGAAAACATGCAGCTAATGGACACAGAAAGCAGAGTGAGTACAAGCAGTGGGTGGGTGGGGAATTAAAAAAATGGGAACTTACTTTTTCATCCCAGACATGTAAATAGTTTGGAATTCAGGACTCCAATCCTTAGAACAGGAAAAATACTAAAAACTGAATGTAAATGAAAATCAGTGATTTTTCTTCAATGATCATAGAATTGATATCCAAGCCTATTTCTGGAGAAAGAGGTAGAGTTATGGAGTCATAACCAGATTCTGCCTCCTTAGAGTAGAAGCTGCTGGAGCAACAAACTGGTTGTAACACTCAAATGACATTTTTGAAAATTGTTCAATAAAGACTGTAGACTAGCCAGAGAAAGAAAAACCGCAGGGGACTGCAGTTTTAGCTCCCTTTTTACCTCCAAACTTTCATGTGGTCTAGGGAATAGGATCCCTACCCACTTCTCCTGGTGAAAGTCAAGAACAAACCCCTTGTAGCTCTGACACTGAGAGGAAAAGAGAAACCATTGTCACCAAAGGAAACATTTTTAAGGAGAATGATTTCACCAGACTCTTATCCTACCTGGAAGAAGTTTAAAGGGTATTTACCCAGCTCCATGTGCCATTAGAATTTCTGTCTCACTTAATAAGGTCAATATGAGGGTATGGAGAAAGTTAAGAAATATTTATGAAGATCATGGTTTAGGGATATAGTTGCACTGAATGAATGAAATATAATCATAACATTATAAAAAGTGTCTTCACCAACATGGGTTACCAGCATTTAAACAGAATGCCAATATAATAAAAGATGAACATAGTTAAACAACAATATGACATAGAATATCTAAGGAAAGTTTTAAGACAAGCCAAAAGAAAATGGGAACAAAAAATAGGCACTATATCAATTTTTTTTATTGTTGGTAAAAATTAAAAATTTTCACAATGCATACCAATATTTGTAACATGATTTATAAATACATATGCATATATGTGCATTTGCTTACATAAATGTTATTATATATATATATATATATTTTTTTTTAAAGGTGCTTAGATTACCTAATTATTACTCAGAAATTACAGGGATTCCCATGTTCCCCACCTCCCACACCTCCCACAACATCCCACACCAGCATCCTTCATCAAGTGGCACATCACCTGCAATGGATATACACATCTTGAGGCCTTGCCACCAAGCATAGACCACATTTCACATATAGACCACCCTCTCTCCCACACAGCTCTGCATGGTATATGCTGATACAAAATGGCCTACATCTGTCCCTGCAACGCCACTCATGACAACCCCCAAGTCCTGAAAAAGCCCCTGTATTTCAACCACCCCTCTCCTCTCTGCCACAAAAATGTCCAGTGGCTACCGGCTCCACCTCATTGTTACAATTTCTTCCATTGCTTGAACCACAACATACGACAGAACACCACCAAGTCCATTCTAGTCCATAGCTCTTGCCCCAATCCTGGGGAGTTTGGGATGGTGATGTCCACTCCACCTCCAAGTGAGAGAGGGTTTATATTCCATGGATATGGTGGATGGGATTATCCTGCCAGCAGCTGCAGGCCTTCTCCATTCCATGGGATGGCTGTTGCCCAGTTGTCTCCTTGCCAGGTGACTTGGATGAGTCCATTGAGCTACAGGGTAGGGGTTGCAGCTGCACCGAGATTGCAGGCACAGCAGGCACATAGGTAAGCCAGAGACTCCGGTCTATGGAAATACACCTAAAAACTCCAGCATCACATATAGGTTTGAATAGAAGGGACTGATGGAACAGGGACGATTATTTGAGTCCAACTCTGTCACTCTCAGGAGCACAGATTTCAAAGAGGAGCCCACTAATAAGGCATCAATCTCTGGGGCTATCCCCACTTATATAGGACCTGGGTGTCCAGAGCCCTCAGGAGCCCCTCTGTGTCGGGTGATATCCACTTTGGTGTTCTATGAGATCCTACTGAGGTGTGCGTAAGCATTACCTCTGGGATGACCTCCTGACTCTCTTTGAAGTCTCTTAGCCACGTGAACACATTTCTCTTTACTCTTTCCCCCTTTTATTCAAGGTCTTTTTCCAATCATGTTGCCAGTTGGCACTTGGTGTTAATCCCTCGTTGCTAGGGTGGCTCATCCCCAGGAGTCATGTCCCACATTGGGGGGAAGGTAATGCATTCATATGCTGAGTTTGGCTTAGAGAGAGGCCACATTTGAACAACAAGGAGGCTCCCAGATGGCAACCCTTAGGCACCCCATAACAGTAGGTTAAGTTTCAATTACAAGAGCAAAGACTCATAAGGCTAGTCCTCAATAACAAGAACCCATCAGTAGGACATCCTCTTTTACCAGACACTGCCTCTGCACTCAGGGGAATGCTGCTGCTCCCTTGGAGAATGTGGCTGAGTTCTCCAGACTGGGAATTCAGATTCCCTCATTTATAGAGTGATTGTCTACCCTCTGTGACCATGCCCCATCCCTTGATCATTTGAACAATTTTATATATCTTTCATGTATATTCAGATGAACTTACTCCCATGAATCCCCCATCCCAGACACCCCCCACCAATGAACTTCTGCAGCCCCCATTGTAACCCTTCTGTGATCCAAACCTTCCCTGAACATGAAGCCCATATAATAAC
>JAQZBX010043007.1:0-21816 GCA_029593785.1 Cabassous unicinctus | reverse complement strand
AAATTTGCTGATACAGTCTCCTCAATTAAATCCGTGTGAAAATGCCCAAGCAATATCCGGAGGGAATTCGAGGCAAAAATCGGGCCAAATATGACATTTAACTATCAATCTTACTAAGGCTAGTGATTGTTAATCAGCCTAGGGGAAAGTAAAGTAGTACACCTGACAGTGGTTATTTTTTATAAACTCATGCCTTCTATTTTACATGGAAGAATGTAACTATTTCTGCAGAATATCTAATATAGCCATTTCCTTATTTTTACATGTCACTAATTATAAATAACCTTAAAATATCCTATCAATCCAAAAATAAATTATACCAGAAAGAGTCCTCAGTATGGACATTTCATTTTTAAAAAATTATAGTCACATCTCTCTTTCCTAAGAAAGAAAATGGTATGATATAAGCTGCTGACTTTAGTTAATTATATTCTCAGGCAAAAAGTTAAATTTCTCAGGCAAAAAAATTAAAATTTATCATGAAAGTTGCACTTCAAATATCTGTTTGAAATGCATGGCACAATGTAAACTAACTTGCATGTTTTAATCACAGTAAGTATAAATATACATGAATATAATTATAAAAATACATGTAAGGATATACACAACTATTTAATTTTACACATATTTCACATTTATTCCCAATTCAGGCACTTGCTACTATAAGGTATTTACTCAAACTTTACGAGTTTGAAATTTTTCATTTATCTCATTCAAAGACCAAAGTATGACAGAATGTATTTAAAACTCCTAGTACAAGGTCTGGCATATAGTAGGCACTGAATAAATGTCAATTTTATGAAATAATTACTATAGCCTACGTTCAATTATTTTTCAATAACAGATGGAACAAGATGGCAGATAATCCAAGTTATGCAAATTTAGTTTGTTAATGTATTTTACTATCCATATTTAAATAAAGATATGCTTGATGCTCTAAGATATCACTTACAAAGGACCAAAAAGCACTATAAAGACATGTTAACAGAGCAGCAGAGATGATCTTCTGAATATAAACATGGTGCTGGGCTTCAAATATATACAGGCAAAATAAATAACACATGCATTGCCTTTATGCAGCGAAGAACCATTTGTCTTTTCTCAATTGCAAAAAAAAGGGGGGGAAGGGAGGAGAAGTAATGTGAGTTTTGAAAGGTAATATTGTAAAACTGTGAACAATACAAACATGAATGTATCACAAAAGATATTCAAGAATAAAATAAATGTTAGGTGAGAAAGTGCATGCCCTGCTGCCAACACTGAATCATGGTCAGCTTTGCAAGGAAAGCTGGAAAGCCAGCCAACGCCGCAAGCTTAACCTAAGGTTCAGCAACTGCTCCACGAGACCCATTCTATGAGCCTGCGTGTATGTATATACACACACGCATGCTCACACACATATATATTTAAAGTTAATGCATATATAAATATATATTTTAGAGCACATATTCCACATACAAATATAGACAAATACATACTTTTAGAATATGTGTGTATGTGTGTGTACATCTGTGTGTATATATAGCCCTTCTCTGAAACTGAAGAGGTGGTTAAGCATAAAGGTTTCAGAGTACTTCTTTATATGCCAAGTAAGTGTAGAGAATTAAGGCATTAACAAATGAGTTTCCAAAGATTACAAAAAAATAAAATACTTCAATGCTTTTTAAAATACTAATCAAAATGATATAATGATAGTGGAATTCAACAGCAAAATCACAATGAGAAGGAAAAAGGCTGCTTTCAACTCCAGCTGCTGCAGTTGGAGGGATGTTTGTAAGGCACAGGAAATAATCAGAGAATAAGCAGCCTTTGAGTAACAAGGGGGGTTACTCTTCAGCTCCCAGTCTACCTGGTTGTTACTCTTTTCACATAAAGGCTGGCAGTCTTCAAAGTGATAGTGTAATTTTGTAGCTTACATTGTAGAGGGCAATGGTCATAATGGAAGAGAGCTGCATCTCCTTAGGCAATTTTATTTAGATGAATCTATGCAGGACAATGCAAGAACAAAATTGGCCAAAGAGAGACCCTGTCACAAGGAAAGGATGCAAGTGTGAAACATGAACCAAATGAAATAAGTACATGAATCATAGGACAGGGGAGAATCACAACAATGGCCACAAAAACAAATACTAGCCACAAAAACAAACAAACAAACAAACAAAAAAAAAAAAACAAGAAGTTCAGAACCAGGATAAAGACATTAACTCTAGCACTTCTTTACAACTCCACTAATCCTGAGACACTGAGGTAAGATTAACAATCAACTTCTAAACTACCTGGCAGCTATATGTGTGTATATTCTGGAGTGTGCTATGTGGATATGCTTAAGGTGACTGCTTAGAAACGTCAATATTGGTCGTAACACCTTATAGAAAAATCCTTCTCAACAAATAATGTTGCCTGTTTAATGTCTTGCATAAAGATCAACTTCATATTTAGGAAGATACTTTAATATTCCCAACCAATATCAAGGCTAATATTCTGACAACAGATGACTAGGCTAATCGAGTAAATGCACCATCTAGCATTTATATGTATAGGAATTATAGAAGTACACTCCCTTTCACCCTCACAAAATAGAAAACAATTGTTTTCCAAGGACAATTAAAATGCATTATGTATAAAAATGGTTTCTATGACTATGGCTGTTAAGGTTTAGTATTATTGTTGAGTAAGGATGCAGCCTTTTGGAAAACTAAAGATTTCTTTTTTTTAATGATTAAGTATGTAGGTGAGAAACAGCAATTTTGGTCACTTTGGGACCAAAATTAGAAGACATATCAGGCTGAATTTGTGACATTCCCATTTAATGATTTATTCTAATTTTCTGTTTTTATTTTTATGCTGTAAATTATAAGTATTCTTACAAATATATCCCTAACTTTTTATTTGAATGAATTATTTTTATATACTACTATTTTTTCAGTTAGCCTCGAAAATGGAGGATATTAAGAATATTCTTGCTCCTTATACAAAACACATACATATACTTATTTGAACATAAATTTACACATGACCGTAGGTTTAGGTTATACTAATATTTCCTAGGGCTCTCAAATGATGGGGATAGCAGCCCCCCCCCCCCAACTGCCCACCATTTAGGAGCAATGGGAGAAATTCCAAGGTTGTGTGGCTCAAGAGAGGAAGGATAGCCCAAGGAGCAATTCCAACTACATGTACATGTAAATAAACAAGACACAGTATCAAATAGCATTGTCATGTATATAGTAATTTTACACACAGCGTTTTAAAATACGCTACTTCAGTTGCTTTCTGCAAGACTCACATAACTAGAAAAAAAATTATTTGCCATTACTTCCTAGCCCCTCACTCTGTTCTGAGAACGAAACGGCAGTCACATTATGAGGTAAAATTTCTGGAGGAGCTAAGTGTAATTTCTGAAGAAGATATAGGAAAAGTCTCCAGTCTCTCCTTCTATCCCAGGTATAAAAATACAACCATATTTTATTATTCTTGCTGCTATTTACATCTCCTCTTTGTAATACAGTTCACCCTTGTAAAAGAGTTTATTAGATGAGGAAACTGAAGGTTAGAGAGATTAATATTTTTGTCTGATGTCAAACAGTAAAACAGCAGCTGAACAAGAAGAAAGTGCAGGTTTCCCAACAGTTTTCAACTAAATTATGCTGCTTCATGCAGAAATAAAAAAAAAAAAAAAATGAAAGCACATACCTCTCTCTTCATAAAGGCAATACATTTATTTCAGTGGCTGCACATTTATAAAGAATAACATGATGTTTTAATTCATTCTGGACCCATAGTCTGCTGCTTCTAAGTAGAAGGCACTCCAAAAGGCTTTGAAAAAAGTTTAACTCCAAAATGAGCTGTAATGTGGATTCAAAGTTACCCTAATTAGTCTAGATTTGAGGAGGGCTCAGTATCTCACAGTAACACCAGCTATAACTGTCCTGCTAAACACCCATTACAGGATTATTTTGCTCTCTGCATCACTACTCCTACAGCTGGAATCCATGGGATAGTAATGCCGCTTCCTCCTTCTTCCCCTGTGTTATGCCAATCCATTTCCAAAGCTCCCCATCATCCATTCAGCACTTTCAAGTTTCCTCCAGCCATGACAGCAACTCTAATCTCTCTCCTTGTCAAGGTACAATCATTTGTGTATTTCTCTTCACTTTATTTTGTCTGTCTTCCCATTTTACTTTATCTCCTCAATTAAATTTACTCTTTGAGTTTACAGCCGTTACTACACAGCTCTGTGAATAACCCATAGCAGTTAAACATTAATTTGTTGACAGAAGTTGCCAGATATTACCCTAAATCTGCCTGAAACCTGTGTAGAAATCCCATTGTTCACAATTTCTGAAAAGTAACATGTCTTCCTCAGGTATTTTCTATCCTTGTTCTTTCCTCCTCCACCTCAAGAAGAAGTCCACCTGAATCAAGGAATAGATCCAATTCACACACTGACACTGTGAAGTTACAGACAGGATGCCCCAAGGCTTAATCCATGCCAATTTTTCCTTATGCTCTTGAGTCACAAAATTAACCAGCAGAAAGGATAATCTGGTCCACAGTGAACACGCTCTATTGAAGAGCCTCGTGTCCCCTCATTTTCTCTTTCAGGAGACCATAAAATCTCTTTGAAGATATGCTTTAGCCAGACAACAGATATTTTTCTTTCCTCCTCTGTTGGAAGCACTTGAGCAAAGTACATTTTAGCTACTTCAGAAAAAAATATTATTTTGCTGCTTTCCCATTACTTAAAGGACAGATACATTTTTCTAATAGAGGTATGCCTTTTCAGGCTAGCAACATTTCCTACTCATCTCTTTTGGATCTCAGCTGCCTTTTGTGCTCTCCATTAGGACTCTGGAGGCCTAGCTATGAACCAACTCTTCACCTTTCAGGCAGACAAATGTCCTTTTCTATGACATCACTCAATTATTTTTATTTCCCATTTTCATTAGACATTTTAAGACTAGAAATATGCAGCTTCCAGATATTGTAACACGTCACATACTTGACCCCAGCCGTTAACTATAAGGCAGTCCTTGGTAAATAATTGACTGGGAACTGCAGGACACTGATATCCCACATTTTTATGCAAAGGTATAGAAGCTGGGCGCTAGACAGAAAGAAAGTTGTATAGTAATTCCTATTACCTTTGATCCAACCACAAATTGTCTACTGATAAACTTACAGTAAACGTGAAATAGCCCCAAAATATGTTCCCAATAGTTGAAATGCTCTTCTGTAACTGTAAACTCCTGGGAATTTTATGAAATGGATTATAGACTAGAAATCATCTTCTCACTCAATTCAATTGATGACATCAATAAAAAAAAAAATACAGTATTTCAGTTAGAAGATTAGAAACTACCTAGTATCCTGGAAAAGGAGAAAGAAACTAAAAGAAGAAAGGTTACCTGGGATCAATGCAAGGTGGTATAGTAAGGAAAGAAAGTAGAATTGTACTGGTATAAAATGGAAAATAACTAGGTGCATGCTCCAAAAATGCATCATGAGGGCTTTTAATAAGTTTACAAGAAAATATCTATCCAAGGAATGTGGCTAGACCCTGGAAAAATAGAATAATGAAATTTCTTTTTCTTTAGAAAAGACCTCCATCTGCTAGCCATAACGTAAAGCCATTGTGTCATAAATGAGTAGGATGATTTAATGACATCTTAGTCTTTTCTCACTTACAACTTAATGATTTTACAAGGTCAAAAGATATTAATTGGATTTGAAAAATAAAAATTGACAGTTTTCAGTGAATGCAATCATTTATTCAGTCTGCTCTAAATAATATATTTACATTGACATTCACTGAAGCAGAGAAATGAAATTTCATTTTGTGGTACTTTTCCGTTAACGGAAATTACAATGCAGCTAAAACCATGCACCTAATTCACACCTGAAATGCATTCAGTATAAAACGTACTGTGTCCTTTCAAAATCACCAAAAAGGGAGAATAAGTAAGGCCTTCTCCAATTTAGCTCGGTGCTGGCAGCACATTGCCTAGTTAATTACAGCTGCCAATGAGCAAAAGATCCAGAGTTCCACTCCAGGACTAGGCCCGTGTATCTGGCTATTTTGCTTTGCCTTTGTGAGTTATAAGCTTGTAAGCCTCTTCCCAAAGCATTAGGATGAGGTCAGAGAACACGAGTGATGAATCACCTCTATCTTTTGAAAGCTACTCAAAGCCATGTTTCCTAACCCTGTTTTAATAAGACAAACTGAACCCACAAGGCTCATGCTATTATAATCACATCCCCATAAGCCCTATCCCAATCACATTAAAACAGTAAGTTTTAAAAGAATACAGAGCACACTCTCAGAACATTTTGTTTGCACCCTCCTTCTCTTAAAAAGACTGACAGTGGTTCACAGTAAGAACACAGGAAGTAAAAGAATGGTATAAGTGGGACAATATGAATAAGAAGAATCAGAAAGAGAGACGATAAAATTAAGCCAAGAAATTGAGATCATGGAAAATGCCTTCCTGGGATTCCCTTTATAAAATCTATTCACCAGAAGTGCTGAGTCTCTGAACCTTTGCTGCTGACCCTTAATTTCCCGATCTCTGGTGCCTTCATTGACTCATTCTCTATAAAATGATTCCTTAGGCTTGATGGATAACCTGCTGAATCTGAAATACTTAATAGCCCCTTAGAGGCTTCCCCAGGGACATGTATAGAATGTAATCAAGTTAACACTGTATAAAATTATCAGCCTTTTGAAAGTAAAATCTCAGTAACATAACCATCAAGGACAACCTAGAATGGGCAAAAAAAAATCTGAAGATACAACTGGCAGCCCACCCACTTTTCCTTGGAGATGGTGGCCAAGGCAGGATGAGGTGAGGAGGTGTCTGTGATGGTGAGAGGAAGCTGAGGTGTGGGAAGAGAAAAGGTCAGAGCTAACTGTATACAAAAGAGCTTCAGACTGATTTGTTTGAAGCAATATTTATTAAAGTCATATCCTCCTCTCCTCCCACAGGCCAACACCCTATATATATGTTCAGTGAAAAGCTATATTTCATCACAAAGCCTCTTCATCACAAGAATCCATCAGTATAAAAATCTCAATTCACTGCATGCACCTTGGGCATAACTTTGCTACCAGGATGGTTATATTCTAGGACTGGTTGTAATGAGCAAGCGACCTTCCATAGCATCCTTATCCTTTTGGGTCAACCTTTCCATTCAGACCACTCTGAAATAGTTCCCTGTGCCCCTGTTAAATTATATATATATGTATCTGGATTGAGTGAATAGTTGTTAATTTGTCCTACACATGCATTTGATAAATTTACTCTATTTATGGCTTCTAGCACATCCTGGAATCTATTTATAGAAGTGTATTAACTATTTCAACACACAGGTCATTGTTTGATTTTTTCCTACTAAAAAAAAACATTCAGGTTTGGACATTTGTTTTGTTTTTCACTTGTAGCAGAAACTGGTCTGTGTTAATGCAGCCATAGTCTTTTACTGGAAATTAAGCGTATGAGTGGCCAGAAATAAAAGTATAGTGTGTGGCAAAGGAACAGTTTTGCTTTTTAAGCAAGCCAACTGAAAAGTTTACAAGGGGGTATGATTGTCAATATTATTTCATTATCAACAGGCTCTCTAGAAAGCACAAACAGCCCAAACAATTTATTGCCACAGAATGATTGACAAAGACTTTCAAAACCAGAGAAATGCTTTAGGAGCGCTAAGCTCCAGGTATTTTAGTAAACATATGCATAGCTGGAGTTAACAGGATAACTATTGATGCTATTTATTAATTCTAATCACTTATTCTAAACCTAATTTACAATGTGAGCACGAGAAAATAAATAATGCCAAAAATGGATACCGGTTCATTGCTCATTTAAAGGCTTTTTAGTTTTCAGTGATGTGTAATTTATTTTTTTTAAAAAAATACAATCATAACTTTAAAATACAAAGAGTATTTTTGGGGAAAAATTAATACAAATAACTTTGCAAAATTCAAGAAGGGAGAATCTATCGGTCATAGAAATGGATTTTGAAAACAATACAAACATATACCTCCAAATCAGATATTTAGACATTAAAATAGTTAATCGGGAAGTCCACATGAGTTTTGTTGTTGCTGCTGCCGCTCTAATATGAAGAGGTTTTAGCAATCTTTCTCTCATAAGTGTTTTCAAATAATTTATACTATTGTGATGTCATCTAATATAGAATACTAAGCAATATATGGGACATATGTTATGTTTTCTAATTATTTTAATTAAATGACATAGGAATTATTGGAGAAGGTTAGATATAAGTTAAAAGATAACCTCCCTTACCCAAGCACTAGACCATATATAAAAGTCAGATACTATGCAGTTGGTTTGCTAAGCAATATTCCAAGATAAGTGGGCATGTGTACCTAGGTCTAGAGCAGAAACTTTCACACTTAAGTCCTGCACATGTTGCCAAACTGATTAAGCCTAACAGGAAGAAGGTTATAGTAACTCAACATAATATAAACCATGTGTTCAAACAAAGATTCCCAATTTACTAAAAAAACCTGAATTTAAGTTTAATATTCATACTTTTTATATAGGTCCACCCACATATCAACAAAAGAAATTCTGATGAAAGTTATTATCTACTTGCTTTAATGTTTCAAAGAAAATTAAGTTCTTGGCAAATGTATTCTGATCCATGCTCAGAGTTTTCTAGCCAAGAAGCGGAGGAGTAAAGGGGTTGTCTAGCTGTATCAGGTAGGAGTAGTTACAATGATATGGTTCTAAATCATGTAAATAATTTTTGGCTACAATTAAGTGGTTTTGTCTGGGTTTCCTAGAAATTACTTTTCATTTCTTCTTGGATCTAGCTGTTGGAAGACAGTATTCAGAAATAATGCTTTCTGTGTAGTATAAATAGCTTTATATCTAAAAAATATATATGGTTCTTATTTGGGCAAATGAAAGGATGTAGGAATATAGACATCTATGTTATTAAAGTTCTCATGTAGGTCTTTGGAGTTTCTGTTTATAGTTGCTCTGCTTTTTAAATTAATCATTTTCAAGGATCGTCATGTAAAAGGATAAAAACACACTTATAACCTTACGCTAAACCTTATGTCTATGTCCTTTACAATTGATTAATGTTTTATAATTAAATAAAAATAAAATGTTCACTTCCCCATAAACACTCAACAAATAAAAATACTTTAGATTAAGAAAGGTCATAATTTACAAAGTCAAAGCAGTACAATTGTAAGTCTATGTGAGTGGTTCTCACATAGATTGATTCTGCATCTAATCATCACCTGAAAGGGTTGTTAAAGCACAGACTGCTGGATCCCACAGTCATAGTCTCTGATTCACAAAGTCTGGGAAGTAGCCCCCGAACTTGCATTCCTACCAAATTCCAAGGTGATGCTGACACTGCAGGTTAGGGGCCCTCCTCACATTGAGAATCTAACTTCTGTGATATGTAAAGAAAAAAAAAATATATATATATATACATTTAAGTATATACATGTATATAATCACCCATCTAAATGCCAAGACATTTATAACAACCAGAGATGCAGATAAATAATTTTTATACAAAGCCAATACTATTCCTAACTGCATGACTAATAATCACATATATATGTAAACAAAACAAAATAAAAATGACCACTACCTATTATCGCAAGGATGGAATCAACTCAGCAGAATTACCACCTCCTTTATTGTCAATTGACATGGGCACAGTGTTACTTTAATGCAATTATTTTCCACTTGTCTCCCCTTCTAGATCTTATCCTTTTCCACTGCCCATTGAGAAACTTGCCAAGACAAATAAACTGAGTGACAAAAATGTTAGGAAAATGGAACTCTGCCTTTCTATTCCAGGCAGTCCCAGCAATATCCCCCCACCTCACTTGTTCTCACTTCTCATTACTGTCTTCGCACACACACTCACATACAGACACACATTTTTTAAAACAACTCTTTTTAGCTGAGATGATATGCACCAGTGGGAGATCAATAAAGTCCTGGACATGGGATGAGAGAAATTCAGACTCTTCCATCCTAAGGAAGAGCCCCTTGAGGGGTTCACTCTCCAGCATTCCTCAATCCCCAGAATCCCCACCTCTCTCAGCTTCTCAGGGAACACCAGAGTCCAGAGAGTCCAGCAGAGGAGTCACTTGAACACTGAGAGAATTCCTGCTGTCTTCAGACCCCACCTCCTGTCACCAGTCAGGCCCAGAGGTCTGCTAGAAGATTGGGTATCTCAAACACACCTCTACACTCACTACCACCACCTGCAAGTTGGCTTCCATTTGAGAGGTGGGATTGGCGAGAGAGGAGAAATTAAGATGCTCAGGAGTGGGGGGTGGGAGAAATGACGGTTTCTTGGCCAGACTCAGGGAGGGAACTAGGGAAACATGAAAGGGGAGTGGCAGATGGAGCACAGGGGGTGTTGGAGCTCCCCGATGCGGAGCCTCCACCCCACCTCCTCCGGAGGACTGCTCAGCCCTGAAGAGAGTGCGCCTGGTAATGGAAGGCATAAGGTTTGGGTTAATCCCCCCCCATCCTTCTCCAAATACGCCCCTCCTTCCACTGAGCACTCTACATTCTCAGAGAGTTTGAGGACTCAAGGTCCCCTTCCACGCCCACCCCCCACCACGCAGTCAATTCTAGGATCTGCAGGGACAACTCCTACACTTCCACAAACCTTCATGCCCTCTGGTCCTGGGCAGCCTGGCCAGTGATCTAGCCCTGCAGCTTTGGGGTCCTAACCCCAGGGGGTGTGCGCTGGATTTTCAGCACTCATCCTCTGGACACTGTCCCTAGGGGGTTGTGGGTGAGGCTTGGCCTGCTAGCTCCTCAAGGACTGCCCTCCTAACCTCCCCTACCATACCTAGAGAACACAAAAGTTATATCTGATTAGGACACAGACTGCTGGTCACAGGAGATGTACAGATCAGTTCACTCGCACCCAAGGGGTGTGCGTGTGTGTTTTTCAGTCCTGAGAACCACGGGTGCCAATTGCTGATAGGCGAAGGAACCTGGATTTGCTCCTGAGGACTCAAACCTCCGAATTAACAAGCTCGCCCTTCTCTCGTTCCTAACCCGCCCAGATCTGTATTTTCCGAAGGAGAGCCTAGAATGTGTTTCCGTTGCAGCGAGCTGGTGTCCTGCCCCGGAGCCGAGACGCGCGGACTTGGCTGTCCGTTCATTCATGCATTTGCTCATCCATTCACACAAACATGTCCCTTGATTGTGTCTGGCACCCAGAATCTTGCCTGTTATTTCTCCCTCCCTAAGTCAGTGCTCATAGCAACGGCTGGTGCAGAACGCAACTCAACTGTCACTCCACTTCCTGAGCTGGAAAATCAAGTCATGTAGGCAGTCACACACACAAAAAGGAAAAGGTGGAGAAGAGGAGGAGGCGGGGGCCGAGAGAGGTGGGGAGATTCACTGGGGGTCACATTCGAAGCGTCCCTTCGGGGGAAACCGTGACACCGACATCGCGGCATGCAAGGAGCCAAACCATTATTAAATCAAAGACTGCTCGAGCTCGGGTCCCCCGCGGGGATAAATCAAGTGCAAAGCCACTCGTTCGCACTAGTGAGATGCTGCCGGCTCAACCCAACTCCGAGCTGGAGCCGAGGCGCCGGGGGAGCGGCTCGCAGCCCAATCCGCAGCGCGCTCGCTGCCGCCTTATCGCTCCCAATAACGTGATGAAGTGTAAATCAAATGCCACGCCAGGAGGGGCCCCGTAACGGCGAGTGTCGTGCATTTTCGCTCACCAGCCTATCTTGCCTAAGAATCACAAGGTCACGATAGCGTTGCGATTCCACTCACCGTACACTCCTTGGCCAGAGATCCCCTCTAGCAGGACTGTCAGGAGCCACACGAGACCGTACACTAAATCCATCTTCACGTGAACATGAACATATCCAGCCCAGGGGGGACGCAGCGGGATCTTCCGGAGGCGGGCGGCCAACCCGGCGCGCTCAACTCGCGCCGGGGCCGAGCCGAGGTGCCGGAGAACCGCTCGCGGAAGGAGGAAGCGCCGTCCGTCAGTCCTTCTCCGGCGGCGGCTGCGAGCTGAGCGCAGGAGCCTCACACACCCCACACTCATGCACACACACACACAGACACTCTCACAGCACAATACACTGCACATACACACTCACACTCACGCCGCACTCGCACCGGGCGCCTCGGAAAATCGCAGACGCTGGGGAGGAGCTGGGGGCGGTGATGGGAAAGCCGAGCCGGGAGGCGAAGTGTTCTTCAGAAAAGCGGGCTCGAGTCCCCGCAGCGGCGACAGCAGCGGCGCGTTCGGCTGGCAGCGGGCGCGGGCAGGGGGCCGGGGGTGCCGCGCGGTGCGAGCCTGGCTTTGGCAGCCGGGGAGCAGGAAGTGGCCTCTGACCCGGGGCACAGCGCAGGGGCTTCCTCGCCTGAGCTCGCCTTTACAAAGTAACTCGCGAAGGTCCCCGGAGGAGCGTCAAGAGGCGGCAGCGGCCGGCCCGCCCGCAGTCCGGAACCCCCAGCGCTGCTGTCTTGCCTTCCCCCATTCCATCAGTTGCCATTGCAACGCCAATCCGGTTACACGAAACAGCCTCGCATAGCGGAGCGGGAAGAGGAGAAAGAGGAGGAGGAGGAAGAGGAGGAGTGGGGCTGGAGGGACTAGGATGTGGAGGGGGGGAGGGGAGGAGGGGAGAGGAGAAGGAGGAGAGGGACCGACAGGGAGCGGGGTGTGCGTCTGGAGCTCGCTCAGGCACCAGCCTCAGCCGCCGCCACCGCCACCGCGGCCGCTATCCAAAATAGCCTTTAGCGCCCGGCCAGCGAGGACGGGGCTCGGGCCGGCCGCACCAATTCCGGGAGCTGAAAACGGAGTCCAGGCATCGCCACTTGCAAGAGAGGGTGAATGCCCAGCAGAGACCAGATCCGCACACACGTCTACGCGTGCCCACCGGCACCGCGCGCGTCCTCTTCGCTTCCGCGCCGCCCCCGCCAGGTGGAGCGGGTGCGGGCGGTCGGGACAGGCGGGAGTTTAGAGGAGGGAGCCGCAGAAGGGGTTCCCCGCCTGGACTAACGTAGTGCTGGCATCCAGAGGTGAACGCTGGAGCAGCCGCCTGCGGAGGGCACCCGCCTGCGTGGTCCCCGCTCGGGCCCCAGCTCTGGGCAGCTGCGGCAGAGGTGCCGGGCCGGCGGCGGAGCGCCTGGGGCTCGACGCTGGCCGGAATCCCTTGGTGTGCGCTGAGATGCGCGCCGCGGAGGCGAAAGCGAGGAAGAGAAGAGAGAAGCGCCGAGCGCAAGCTGCGGGGCTGCGGGGCTGCCGGAGAGGAAGGCTGTGTGTGGTCACGTTGTGCGCTACGTGCTGAGAGCGCGAGCTGCTAGCCGCAACCGGGCGACGTCAAAGCCTGGTACGCGGCTCTGCCGCCTTCCTCCGCGCCTCCTCTGCCTCCTCTGCTCCTCCTTCGCACTGCCTTCTTGTGTTAGCCGAGGAGCTCGTCAGTATGGACAACGCCGAGAGGCTCAGAGAGGCCAGCGGCATCCGGCCTCCAGCCTCCCCCTCCGAGGCCCTCCCCGGGCTCGCTCAGAGCTCCGCAGCGGTGGGCGCCCGTTATTTATTTCTGATGCCCCTGTTTAGGTTTGCACGCCGAAGGGCCCGCTCCACCTTAAGCCCGGGCTTATAAAATGACACGGTATCCCCCTCTAGCCGCCCAAGGTCTTCCAGGATCCGTTCTGCTTGGCTAGAGGGCAGAACAGGCCACAGCAATTGGAAGCGACGTAGTTTCTTCCCCATTTCTGTCTTTTTTTAAATGGAAACGTGGTTATCACAGCAGATGAAGGTTCTGGGGGGAAGAATACTAGGAGTTCAGAGCTTAGTTTATTTTATGTGCAGTGTCTCTACCAAAGTTAACTGCTTTGAAAATCTTCCCTTTTGAGAAAGTCTCTCATTGGGGCAGAGTTCGCTCTGATGTTTGAAGAGCTTAAGAAATTCATAGTTAAAAGAGGACTAGAAAATCCAACGTATCTTTAATTTACATAGACTTCAACAAAAATTAATAGGGAAAACCTAGTAGTGGTTTGTGAGGCGTTTTTTTCCCCTGTAACCACAATAATTAATGTTTCTTTGCATGTAATCTACCTTGTTGAATATATTCTTCAGTACTCAAACAGCAAATGGTAGGGAGGTGATTAAAGTGGCTAAAAACGTACATTCGTACGTATTTATGGAGCATAGTAATCATTTATCAGCCCTCATTATAGACTGGTATAATGTACTGCAGGTCCTTTTCCCGCTGCTATACTTCTGCTGGGGGTAGGGGTCCCTAAGCTCTAGAAAATGTGTCGTCCCCAGTGCTTTCCACCTAGGTCCTTTTTCTAAGTTAAATGAATTATGCATATTATTTTATAGGGTATGATCCGGTGCTTATAAGAGGAACCAGGAATTTTGAGAGAGCCCCAAAAGATGCTCCACACAGTGTTCCAGATCCTTTCTTTATGAAATGCCACTTTCACCAGACGGAATTAAGTATCCGTCTAGAAGCAAAGCTCAATATGTGGCATTTCTGAAGGGAAATGAGTGAGGCTCATTCCCTCGTCACCTGTGGGCGGGGGTGGAGGGGGAAGCAGGAGTGTCTTATACCTCTAGAGATGTGCCTTTTATCGGTAGATTATTCCTGCACACTGCAGCACAGCAGCTAAACTGCAACTTCTCTCTCAGATCGCAGCTCTGAATGTATCTTGTCCATGAAGCCCTTCCAGATTTAAGCTGATCATGCTCTAAAATTAGCACTTCCCCTCCACACTCATACTGTCCTTTTTGATTCTCACTTATGGGATCATAGGCTCTTTGAGCATTTTCAGGACTCTAGGATATTTTATTATCCCAAAAGCCATTGTGTCACTTTAACAAAGGAACCCAGACTAAGTAAATATACCTGATGGAGATTACTTTTCTTAACCTTCAACATTAAAACATAGGTATCAGGAACCTAGGGCCTTTCTTTTCCATATAATGCATATCTCCACACAGGAAAAGACTGTGCACCCAGGGAGCCCTCTGCAGTTGCTAGCCTTAGAGATACTTTAGAGAACCTGGCCATTTTACAATTCATGTCAAATGAGGAAACAGGCCTGCATCTACTCTGGGCTAGGTCTTATCCTGGACATTCAAAGATAAATAAGACATAATCCCTTCCATCCAGAACCAAACAGTCTATTGGACGTGGTGTGTTGGTGAACACATGTACCACGACCTCTACTGACAATATAAGGGCTGTGATTAAATGAACTCCCAGGGCACAGGGTGGCAAATTTTACAGATGACTCAGTAATTGGGTCATATGGGCGTGAGAAGAAAAATTGCCCTGGATTTATATGTTACTATATTTTTTCCTATGGAAATACTGGATAGATTATTTAAGGAAACAATTGGCCATTACAATCAACCAAGGTATCTTTTTTTTTTCCATCCTGAAATTAAACATTTATTAGGCTGCACTGACCAAAGTGGCATGATGTGTGTAGCCACACATTAGCACTACCTGTTGAAGGCCTCCAGGTGGTGAGCCTGAGCCAAGGTTAAAGCCAGGCAAGCAGCTCCTTTATCAGAAAAAAAAAAAAAAAATGGGAGGAGCTATAGAGCACAGGTCCAAAGGCTTTAAGGAAATTAGGCCCAGGATGCTCTATATGGCCCAGTTAGAGCAGTTTCCTCCAGGAGCTGTGTAAATAAAAACCTTTAGGGATTTCCAGATTTCCACCTTCTTGAATTCTGCACACTGAATATGGATGTTGCATGGAGCATAGAACACCGAGGAATCACACTGCATTACTGGTGTGCTTACTGGACTGCAAGAGTCCATTCAAGAGCATTCTTCTGTTGCTAACAGAAGTACGATGGACATACTGTCATTTGTGATAACAGGGCTATGGAAACTTAAGGGCTCTCCACTGACATCTCTAATTACCTTTATAGCCTGTTAATTTGTTGACTATAGTTTCATTTTGAATTTATACCACTATTCTCCAGTGTGAGCATGATGCTCGAACCTGAGGAGCAGAAGCGGCAAGGTCACAAAGGGATGGAGTCAGGGCTCAGCACAAGATCTACCCAAGGTAATGGGACATGAATGAAAAATCTGGTGGTTCTGGAGGTGCAGCTGGACAGGGCAAACTCAGAATCTCAGTGGCATAGCAAGGTTTGTCCTATCTTTCACTCAGTTCTCCTCTGGCAATGTGAGTACCAGTTTGGAGCAGGCCTTGTGTATTACTTACCACTATTTCCTGTTCCCTCGCTAGCCCTTTAAATCTGACTCCCATACACAGGATTGCCTAGCCAGTTTGTGAAAGTAAACAAGAATGTAAATCTCAGCAGTGACATCGAGGTCATCTCTCAGGTCTCCTGCACCCTGACCTTTTGCTCCACATTTGCTTATGCTTGTTTTATTCTTCTTGGTTAAAGATTCTTAGCTCATATTGCAGCTGGCTGGGACTCTCACCCTGAATCATATCTCAGTTGGCTGTGTATCTGGACTCCTGAGGTGTTTCCCGAGCCTATTAGGGCAAACCCCACTGCTCTACTCAGACATGTGCCTGATACCCCAACCTCTCACTCCCTTGACTTTTGCCCAATGGACCAGTTCTCCTTAAAGCTAACCCAGATTGGGACAAAGTTTGATAAAACCCTAAAATTAATACCATTCATGTAGTACATAAAGTCTAATAGTCATTTTTCTCTAGCCAAATCCCTGTCCATCTAGTTTTATTTCCTGGTGCTTAGTAAGAGCTTCCACCATGTAGGCTTAGAAGTCTCACCAGCATCACGTAGGACTAACTGTTTCAGAAGATAATGAAGATATGATTTCCTGTTAGAGAGGCCAAGCACAGCAATGGGGATTCCAGGTGCAGGTCATTTCCAGAAGGTAGGCGCAAAGCAGTTACTCATAAGCAGCAGGACCCAGACAATGGTTTGGGATATGAACAAGGATTTAGTTCTGGGAAATAGGATCATCCCTAACCAGGCTTTTGTGAGAACAAAAAGGGGAATGAGAAAAGCAGCTACTAAAGTTAAGAATAAGGAAGCAGGTGGACTGGGAGGGTTCAAAAAGAGAGATATGACTTTAGGGAGCAATAAAATATGCAAAGGATAATCTCTGGAGGGCTTAGATCCAGGGTCCAAATAGCAAAGGAAGAGCCCAAGAGAGGCTGAACACGTTAATAGTTTTGAGAGGGTGCCAAGGTAATTTGCTACCAGATGATGGGGCTAAGGTCTCAGATATATCCTGGTTGCCAGTGAGGAGTATATGACAAATGGAAGGAAGTAGAGGTGGAGACAAAAAAACTTGAGGCAAGGGCCTTCTACTCTTGGTATTTTACCTTCAGCTTAAAAGTGGTAGCGCACTCCCAAGAATCTGTACTTATGGATAAAGGGCATTCTTTCCTATGTACCCTCCGTCTGTTAAGCTAGACATGGTATTCCCTAATTCTAGACTACCAGGATTCGTGAACTAGGCCATATACTCTACGGCTCCCTGCCATTCATGATTTCTGCACAGTTTGGATCTTAAAGCCATTAATTGTTTTTTAAAAGTCTACCCTCATGTGTCATAACCTTGGTCATTTTTATTACCTTTACCCTAGATTTACTTGAATTCTGGATTGTCGCTATTGAACTCTTTTTGTAATTTTGACACTATTTCAGGAGCAGGCACAATGCCAATTTGTTCCCGAATAGAAGGTGCTCAGTGCAAGGCAATCTAACATAGTAGATCACCATCTTAATTTTCACTTCATACTGTCCAGGGCTTGAATCTTTGATCCTCAGGGTGACCTTGATATTTGCCTTCACCCAGGTATTAATTTCCTAGGGCTGCTATAACAAAGTACACAAACTTGGTGGCTTAAAACAATAGAAAAGTATTCTCTCACAGTTCTGGAGGTTAGAAGTCCAAAATGAAACTGTGAGCTAGGTGATTTCCTTCTTGGGGGCGCTGAGGAAAGATCTGTTCCATGCCTACCTCCTACTTCCTTCTAGTTCATGGCAATCCTTGCATTCTTTGCCTTGTGGCAGCACAGCTACAATATCCGACTTCATTTTCACATGGTCTCCTTTTTGTGTGTCTCTGATTCTGTATACAAATTTATCTCTTTCTCTCTTCTTATAAGGACCCAGCATAGGTCCACCCTAATCCAGGATAACTTAATTACTATACACAAAGGCCCTATTTCCAAATAAGAGCACATTCACAGGTTCTGGACATGGATTTTGGGGGGACATTATTCAACTTTGTACATCCTGTAAAATGAAAAGAGCAAAAGGTTACTGAGAGTTTTAAATAAAGTAATGAATGTAAGATACATAGTTCAGCACCTAGCAACTAAGTGCTCAAATAATATATTGTTAGTATTACTCTTAATATTTCCATCAAAATATTTGTTAGTTGTTAGGAAATTTTAGCATTTTGGGCTAATAACTTCAAAGGTTACCATTTTGAGGGATGGTTGACAGCTTAGAATCTTTAGTTGTATAAATATAATGAAGTGGTTTTCTCTAAAAGCATTTCTTGCTTGCATTCAAAGTTCATCTGCCCTATTTGTGCCCAGTCTCATAGAATTCTGAAACCATTTCACAGTTAATCTGTAATATTTTGGCATTTCAGTACTTTGGAATAGCTTCACATCTTCTTAAAACTTGAAAATTTCAGAATAAAATCCTGTATCAAGATTATTTTTGAAAATGCTACATCCCAGTCTGCATCCTTGGAGAACTCAACAGCTTAAATATTAATGCAGAGAAGTTTCTGCATATCACTATGCTTGGTTTACTAGCTTTTAAAAATAGATTAGTATGAAGTGATGCTTACACTTCTAGGTCATGAGTAGAACAGATAAAAAACAACATTAAAATTGGATTAGAAATTTTGTGGTGGAAATATAAAGAAATCAACTATTTCTGACAAGTGATTTGATTAAGCTACTGATAGAATAAAAATATTAGAAGAGAGTCAAACAAAAATTTTCCTTACGATTCTGTATTTGGAGCAATTTACAAATGGGCATGTAATAGGAAATAAAGGGAAGGAAATTTGGGGTTATAACCAGGTGGTAGGTTCAAAATTTGCCATAGTAATCATTGGAAAGCCTCAAGGAAACACATTGTCTTCTGCGTTTAAAGTTAGTTCCTTTCATGTAATTACTTAGTCTTTCAGGATTTCTCTCACAGCTTCTCCTCATCCTCACCCCAAGGGTGGTGATTTAAGTTTTGTCCTGATAGAGGGAAGGGGTAACTTTTTCTACCAGGGATTTCTGGCCTCCACTTGATCTTTGGATGTCTGCCTCTGCCCTGCTGTACCCATTGCTGACATCTTCACCATCTGTGACTTCAGGTCATAAGGACTGAGACCCTCTTCATCAGCCTCAGGCCTCTCCAAGCCCTCCAGCTGTTGAAGCACTTGCCCATCCTCCTCAGAGGCCACCAGGAAATTCTGGATCCCCAGCATACCATTAACATTGGGGAACCAAGTGACACTCTTTTTCCTTCTTTCTGATCCTAAATATATCATACCGGCATTTATACTCCTTTCTAGATTCCTCCATTTCCATTCTGTGAGACATACTCAATCCAATGTGAAGACAGGATACGAAAAACAACTGTTCTAAGTCACTCAATTCTTAAACTATAAGAGGGTTATTCTCTCCTATGCAACCACATAAAATGGTGGGAAACCTCCCTTTAGGGACATGCATATACTTATTTTCCAACTCTGCTGTCTCTTTTTCCTTCCCTCAATCTCTGGGTTCCTCCACTCTTCCCCACTACTAGCCTTCCACCAGCCCAGAGGGCTTTTCGCCTTCCTTATAAAGGAAAAAATGGAAATTATCTCAATCCCGCTTCCTTTATAAAAGG
Organism: Cabassous unicinctus; assembly: GCA_029593785.1. Lineage (NCBI taxonomy): Eukaryota > Metazoa > Chordata > Mammalia > Cingulata > Chlamyphoridae > Cabassous > Cabassous unicinctus. The sequence continues at coordinate 1,944 of JAQZBX010043007.1, read as the reverse complement.
AAAGTTCTGGGTCGTAGAGAAAGTGCTGTGGTCTGAGTCCTCCAAGTTCTAGCTTAATAATTTTAAGCTCAGTTGAGGAAATTCCCAAAACAACTTTTAATCCTCTCACTCGCTTGATACTTCTTTTTTTACCCCCAGGTTTCTGCCCTTTCCTTTAAGGGGTGCTTGACATTAATAAATGAGCAGCCAGACTTATAGGGAATCAGAAACAAATTGAATATAGCTCCACCCTCTATGAATAAGTAAGAGGATAGGACCAGGCCCTGCCTATGTAGGGCAGTCCAGGAAGGCAAAACACCATTATGGAAGTCTTAGAACAGGTGCAAAGGAGCGCAGGACTGGGAGGGTTCCCAGGGGGAGGCAGTGGGAAGAAGTGCCTTGAAGAAGGGAGAAAAATGCCATAGGTAGGAAAAGAAAGTGATTATTAGAAGGTTGGTGAGGCAAGATAATTATCCCAGTGTGTCATCAAACTGGAAGGGCAAAGAAAATAAAAGAAGGCAATGACTGATTCATCTGATGTGGCTTAGTAAGCAAGAATACAACAAGATAGATAAGGAAAGAAAAGAAGTGGTGAAGGAAGCTCACAATTCTCCCTTAACCTATTTGGCTGAGACCTTTAGAGCCCCTATCACAGGTCATTGCCTTCAGAAACTCTTTTCTAAATCTTTATTAGTAGTATAATCTTGAGCAAATAAAATAACCTCAGTAACACATGCATTTCCACCTCTGTAAAATATTCTGCTTAATCAGGAGAATTTTTATGAGTCAAATGAAATCATGTTTGTGAAAACAAGGGTGATGTGTCATACTCTTTCTCTGGAAACCATAGAAAACCAGGGAAACTAAAGAACTCCTATCCCCAGATTAACTTTGATGTGGCTATTCCCCAGAAAAGAGTAGGGAAGCCCAGGATGTCCTAGAGAAGAATTAAGGTAGAAGCTCCTCTGTCCCCAGTGCTCCCCTCCATGTATCTGACCAAAGTCCCTCTATTCAGCAAAAGCCTGGGTACAGGAAGATTCTCACTTTCTTTCTCTACTTTCTTTCTCCCACTTCCCTGTGATCAGAAGGGGAATATTCCTCTTTTCTCCTTTTCTACCCCTCTTAAATAAAACTCACCTACAGCAGTAGCATTCAAACTTTCTTGGGTTTTTTTTGTACTTCAATCTACAATAAGAAGCATGTTTTATAGCATCGCCCAGTACACACACTCACTCTCACACACACTATATATATAAAACCAATTCACTTTGTTAACTTATAAAGCAATTTCCCTTATCATATGCAAAGTATTTTGATATATTCTCCTCTATTCCATTTCATTCTTTACTAATTCATTTCTTTCCATTCTCTTCCATATTATTTTAATTTTTCAAAGTATGGTCTGGTCATAATGAATTTTATTCCATAACTCCTTAATGTGTCATGCATCAGAATTTCATTCAATCCACATGCCTGGCTTTTGACATGCTGAAGTTTTGTTTAAAAAAATATTAAAACCTTGAAGACATAATGCTGAGTGAAATAAGCCAGACACAAAAGAACAAGTAGTGTATGACCTCACTGATACGAAATAATTAGAATAAACAAATTCATAGAGTCAGAATCGAGAATACAGGTTATTAAGGGACCAGGATAGGGTAAGGAATGTACAGTTTCTATTTGGGATGATGGAAAAGTTTTGTTAATGAATGATAATGGTAGCACAATCTTGTGAACATAGCAGCACTGAATTATATATTTGAATGTGGTTAAAAGAGGAACTTTTAGATTGCATATCTGTCACTAGAATAAAATTTTTTAAAAAGTCCATGGAACTGCACAACACAAAACATTGAATCTTAGGTTAAAACATGGACTATAGTTAATAGTACAATTATAAAAAGTTGCTTTCATCAATTTTAACAAATGCACCACACCAATGCAATGTGTTACTAATAGGGTGGT
>JAQZBX010043006.1:0-21815 GCA_029593785.1 Cabassous unicinctus | reverse complement strand
GGACGTGGGGAGGCTCTTGTCTTTTCCCAAATGTCCCCAGCCTCGCCCTGACCGCTCTGCCGGCCTCGGCTCTAGGCCCTGCTACTCCGCTGTGGGACCTGGGCAAGCACCTGCCCCTCTCCGTGCCTCAGTTTCCTCGTCCACGGTGGTGTTGCGAGGCTGAGCCCAGGGTCCACTCTGGTTGCCGACAGGCCCAAGGTCCTGGTGGCAGCTGAGTAGGGGGATTTGGGGAGCCTGGCCCTGGGGAGGCGGGGAGCAGCTGCGACTCCTGCCTGGCTCTGCAGCCCGCCCCCCCTTCTCTGCACTTTTACCTGCTGCCCTGGCTTTTCCAGGTTCCCCCAGAACTTTCCCGTGGCTTCTGGCGGCCCCTCCCAGCAGGTGCTAATCACTGGTGGCGCTGGAAGCGCCCACTCCGGAGCCAGCTGTGGTCTCCTGCTTGCTGTGACTTGAGACCCTGTCCGTGTGGGGACGACGGGGCCGGGACCGTCTCTGGAGGCTCCTACCAAAGCGAGGAGGGTGGGCCATGGGCCTGGGAGGAGGCAGGATGTGCTCAGTGGGACGTGGGCGTGGGGCTGACTCAGGGACTCCGTGGGTCTGGACGGGGGGAGGGCCACGTAGGGTTCAGTGTTCCCCTCTGGAGCCAGAAGGGAGCCGGCTGCAGGGTGCATGGGAGACACCATTGTCCCATGAGCTCTCCTTGACCCTGCCCTGCAAGTACCATGACCTCTGTGGCACATTGGCGTGGCCACCTGTGTCTCCATGCCACCTCTTCGGCCCTTCTGGGCACCGTGAGGAACCCCAGATCTCATGGAGGGTAACAGCACTGTGGCTGATGGGGGTGGGGGCAGCCTGCTGGCCTCCAGCTGCCCTGCTCTGGGGCAGGGGTGACCCTGACAATGCCACGTGAGTCAAGCTCTAAGAGCCGCTTTTACGTGTGCCTTCCGGGTGCTGGGGCCAGGGCCTCAGTGGAGGAAGGAGGGAGTGCAGGGGTAGCCTTTGTTCTGGATGCTTCCTCTGTCCCAGGACCACAGCTCAGCTCAGAGGCCTCCCCCTCCAGGAAGTCTTCCATGTTGCCCCAGGCTCTGATGCCCCTGGAGCTCCAGGTGCCTCTCTAGATGGAGCGTGTGTTTATCGCAGGCACCCGAGGGGTCCGTGTTAGCGGCAGGGCTGGTGACGTGCGCTCGTGGTGCCTGGGTCCAGGGCCCGTCCCTGCTCTCGCTGCCCCTCCTACTGCCCTCCAGCCTGGCAGGCTGGCAGCCGTTGTCCGGCAGCTCCGACCCCCACAGACACGCCGGCCTGATGACATCCTTCTGTGGGTATTTTTATCCCATGCATTCCTGAGCGAGGGCGAAGCGGGTGCTTCAGAGGGTGGTGGGCAAAGGCCAGCTGTGACCCTCCTGTGACCTGGCGGGAGAGGCCACAAGCCCGTGGGGGCTGGGGGCAGAGCCTTGTGGCTGGGCTGGGGGCCAGTGGGGCTGGGCCTGGGGTCTGGGCCCCTCTGTTGTCGTCCGCCTCATGGGAGGTGGGTGATTTGGCTCGGGAGTGGGTGAGGGGCCATCTCATCCAGTAGGGTCCTGGCAAACGGCCCCAGGACTAGGTGAGCCGCTCTGCGGAAGCTGTCCCATCCAGAACAGTGGCTCCGATGCCCGCAGGGGACGCCGAGCCCAGGAAGGCCCAGCGTTGGTGCGGGGAGGGCTGGCTCAAGGCAGGTCTCGGCTGCATGAGAGTGGGACTTGTGGGACAAGCCCTTGAGTGCCAGAGTCCCCCGCTGCACCTCTTTCAAGGGGAACCCATAACCCCTTGGTGGAGGCGCTGGGGCCAGGGGGAGCAGACCAGGGTGTGCCCCTGCCTTCTCTCTGCTCCGGCTGGGTCCTCTGCGGAGGCCGACAAGAGTCACTGGCCCCAGGTGGACTTCCCCACTGGGACTCACGGATAGGGACATCCAGGTTGCCTTGTGGGGAGAGGGGGGGAACTGAGGCCCAGCACGTCGCGTGTGCTGCTCCATCTCTGCCCCAAGGCCTGTGCGATGTCTCCAAGCCGAATGGCCCTGTCGCACCCCTGGGCAGCACATACTGCCCTTGTGCCCCCAGCCCACAGAAGGCTCTCTGCTGCCTCTGACACCCACCCCTTCCATTGCACCTGCCGTGGGGGGTGGGTGTGGGTTCTAGGTCTTGGGTGCAGGGGCTGGGGGCCCCTGGGGTGGGCACGTTTTTCAGCTCCCCATTTAAACCACATTCCTGGGCGAACTGCAGAGCTGCTCAGAGCAGGCTTTCCTCAGCGTCTTCCGGCGGACCTTCCCGCCGAGCTCCGTGCAGAGAGCTGGCAGGATTCAGAAACAGGAGCCAAGCCAGGCCTGTGGCAGACGCCCGCCGAGGCCCTTCTGCCTCTGCGCCCTTCTCTGGGTGGGACCCCCGGTGCCCCCCACCCAGCTCGGAGGGAGTGAGTGGAAGACTGCACGGCCGAGATGGATGGACCCTCCCTCCCCAGTGTGACTGCCCTTCCTCCCAGGGGTGCCTCCCCGGGCCGAGGGGAGAAGCGGGGGCCCCGAGGGAGCCCCTGGAACCTCAGGTGCTGACTTGATTTCCGACGAGCGTGGTGTGGCTTTTGGTCTGTAACGGCCGGCGGCCCGTGAGGGCCCACTGCAGCCCGGCTGTTCTGTAAAGACCACAGCTGCGTTCTCGGCTAAGATGGCTCAAAGACTCAGAAGACACAAAACCTCGATAATTGAAGCAGAGTGGTACTGGCATATGAGTAGATAGCTAAGCAAAGGGACAGGATTAAAAAAATCCACGTGCCAGCGCAAGTGCGCATGAAAATTTACAACCATGGGCATGAGTGACGTTGGGTGAGGGGATGGCCACGTGGAGAAAGGAAGACCAGATCCCGTCCTCACACACACCACACCAGCCTAAACCCCAAGCGAGTCAGGAAACCCTGTAAGTGCGGGCAGAGGACACGGGTGAACTCCCCTCTAATGTGAGGGTGGGGACACTTCCCTGTGACTCCAAAGTCAAATACGTTTAGGAAAACTTAGGTGAACTTGACTCTAAGGACAGAATGGCTTTTGTGTGATGCCACCATCTCAAGAACAATAAAGGCAGGGCAAATTTGGGAAAAGAGCATCAAGTACCGCAAAAGGTACACAGCTTCTGAAAACAGATGGAAAACCCAACAACCCCGTGGAGGATGGCGAGAGACGTGAGCAGGCGGTTTGCAAGGAAAGCGCCGTGGGGTTGGCCTTTCACACGGGAGGAGACGCTGTACCCGCTCGTGGGAAGAGAAGAACCAAAGCTGCACCGCGCTCCCATCAGATTGGCGGAAAGCAGAAGCGTCTGAAAACACTCTGTTGGCAAGACCATAGGGAAGCAGTCCTGTCCTCTTGCCGGAGGGAATGGAAAACGTAGGGTCTGCGAGGAGGGGGATTTGGTAACATCCGCAAGTCACCCTCTGAGCCAGCAGTCCCGCTTCCGGGCGCCTGTTCGGGGAGTGGCAAGTCCCCGCATACGGCTCTTCATCAAAGACTGGTGAATAACTGGGAAGAACTGAGATGTCCATCGAGGAGAGTGGTTGACTCTGCCACGTGTGGAATATTACGCAGCTGTGAAGAAGGAGCACTAGTTCTGTTAAGGAGGTACCTCCAGGATATGTTTAAGGGGAGAAAAGTAGAGTGTGCCCCTTTCATCTAGTAAAGGGGGGTGTAAACAGGCCAGATTCCTCATGGCGTTCTAAAATAAAAGCCTAAGAAGTGCTTGAAGGGGTTGAAGGAGACCTAAAGGCAGCTAGATGTCTGTGAACGTGCCTCGTTCATGGAATCGACTTTGGAACCCTGTCAAATAGTTTACATGATTTAAAACAAAGCAACCCCTAATCTCCAAGTTAAAACTCCTTAAATCTTAAATAGAAAAAGGGGGAGCTGATGGCTGAATGTATGTAGGATGTTTAAGAGGGTCAGGTGTAAATATGTGGTGGTAGCACAGTATAATGGGCGTAACGGACACTGCTGATGCATGAGTGTGACTGTGGCTGAAAGGGGTAGTCTAGGTGGTGAACGCCAAGTGAAAGGCAGCTGGAGGGCAAGCTGGGCACTGTAACAGTGATTTCAGTGGCGGTTGAGGATGTGGTTAATAGATGGAGAAGGCCTCTCTCTTACAATGTGTTAACATGGCGGTACATGGGAAAAATACAACGAATGTAATTACAGACTATAGTTAACAGCAACATTGTAATGTTTTTGTAGCAAAGGCAAAGAAGGTGCTATATCAAAGCTAAAGATAAAAAGAACATGGGATTTAGTTTTATGAGATATGAATATGATCAAGCTTTTTTTTTTTTTTCCATTAACAAGGAGCCTTTGGTCATGTCGTTTAAATACTTTTGCTCATTTATTTGTCTTTCGGAACACTGGAGAAACAATTGTTTATCTTTAGGATTAAGTGAGATAAATGTGCCTGGACAGGATTTTTAAAAGCAATGCTTCTAAAATTTAAGCTGCCTTTTGTCCGTTATTTTTTTATTTTTTATTTTTAAAGAAAAAGCAGCCCCTCAAAATAAAAAAAAAATGACCCTAAACGTGTACTGAGTCGGTGGAATAACCAGCCAGGAAGGGCTCATTTCAGGTGACACACAAGGCTCTCAGTACCCCGTCACGGCTGTGACAGCGTGTGTCTTGTCATTCTGCAGCTGCTGCGTGAGATCTGGGGGTAAGCAGACGAGCAATTACGGTGTTCTTGAGAACTGAGGTTTTTGGTGTAGGAAGAAAAACACGACCTAGGATGAGGCTGAGCGACCCATTCGCTTAACCTGCAGGTGACTTAGAGACATCAGGATGCGTTCACAGTGGCTTCATTTTAAAAACATTTCCTCGACGGCTTGTTGGGAGGGACCAGAAGCAAGGACCCCCCTGGTAGCACCGAGCACCCCGGTTGTGGCTTCTTACTCCCTAAAAGGAGCCAGGCTCCTGGAGGAGCCGCCGGAGCCAGGTCTGGGCAGGGGCTGTGCTGAGCTGGGGCCACCGTGTCCCCCAAAGCAAGGATGTCACCGGAAGCCAGCCGGACCACGTCGCGAGGACGCAGGGGCCACTGAAACGCGCCCCCCGGCCGAGGACGGGGCACACTGAGCGTCATCGAGGCGACAGCCGAGGGGGAGCGAGGTACGTCAGGCACTCAGACCCGCGAGTCCTCCAGCCCGGGCGGAACCGCCTGTCCCCTTTGGGGGTTAACGTGGAGGCAGCGCGCTATTCTGGAAACTAGAATAAAGGGAAGCTGCGCCCCACGCTTCCCCGTGAGCTGCACCTCGGGGAGACCAGGGGCAGCCGCGGCCGGCACTGCCTTTGGGATTCCTGCTGACACCCGGAGAGGCGATGCCGGGGGCAGGCGTGGATTCGGGCAGCGCAGCCGCCACCTGTCCGAAAGAGCTGGCCGGGCATCGCGGGCCTCCTGGTGAAGCCCGCGGCCCGCGGTTTCCGTGTCTGAATAAATGAGCCGCTAAGGCCAGTCGTGCCTCTAGTTTCCGCACCAGTTATTGGAAATGCTGGGGTCAGACCCGATGACCAGGGGGACGCGGCGACTGGGGGACGCCATGGGCAAGCGGCCTAATTTCTTTAACAAACAACAAAGAAAAGAGGGAAGAAGTGGGACCTGTTGGTTAGAAGAGCGTATAGGAAACATCGATCCACTCGCTCTGCGTCTCACCTTCTTTAGGTCCTGATTTAACAAATTGCAGAAGCGTTTGAAATTCCTCATAATTTGTGCAAACGTCCCTTTGGCGAGTCGCTGGCCAGCTGCCACGCTCTGAGGACGTGTGCTTGGCATGTGCCGGGCCCATGTTCTGACGCGTCCGTGGCGGGGCTCAGTGGCGTGGGTTGGGGGCCACCGGGTCCTTTTGTGGCCGGCACCTGCCTTTTCAGGTCAGGGCTGTGAGGGGGTCCCCAGGGGCCCGGTGCACTGGGTTTGTGGCCAGCTCCCTGGCTTGCCACTGGCCCCGTGACCTCAGCTGTAACACGGGGAGAGCCAGGCTTCCCTTGGGGTGGGGGGGTACCAGCTGGGGAATGGGGTGCTCCACACACCCTGGAGAGCCCGAGGCTTCCTGGAGAGGGTGGTGGCAGCCGGGGAGGGAAGACCCGGTGCTGGCACGCTGGGTGCATTTGGGGTTAGGGCAGGTGAGTGGAGAGTTGGGGGTGGATCTCAGCCGGCCACGACACGGCCCGAGCTGGCCGGGTTCTCTCCCGAGGGCCCGGGGTGACCCGGCCAGGTCTGCGTCTTGGAAAGGCTGCCCATGTGAGCCGTGGCCATTCAGATGCCCAGCTCAGGCTTTGCCCTACGACCGCGTCCTCACCCGCCCCCTTGGCGTCTTCGTGTAACAAAGAGCACGTGCTTCCGCCTCTGCGAGCTGGTCGGGGCCCCTGTCCTCCCACAGTCACCTTCTTGCTAACTGTGTGTCCCCTCCGAGAAGCCGGCGTGTATTCTGGCCAGCACACGTGTGTGCTGCTCACACATGCAGTGGTAGCAGGGCTCCCAGCTGGGCGGCACGTTCTCATTTCTCAGCATGTCATAGAGCTTTTTCAGCGTGGAGTTAATTCGTGGCTGCTTATGGTCCGAGGTGATTTGAGAGCCGTTTTTGGCTTTGAGTCACGTGTTGGAAGTTGATGTCACTTTGACATGGGTTTGCTCCAGGCAGGTTTCTGCGTGTGTCTGTGCCACGGTGGTGGGAGACTCACCCCTCCGCGGGTGGGGCAGGCGGGGGAGCAGTGAACGGGTCTTCTGAAGCTGAAACCCTGTGTGGGGCTCCGTAACAGACCCCCACGAGCTGGGTGGCTTCGCAAAAGACTGATCCTTCCGCAGTTCTGCAGCCAGCGGTCCGAGCGCAAGGCGCCGGCAGGGTTGGGAGGGAGAGCCTGCCCCAAGCCTGCCCCAGCTGCCGAGTGTGCCGCCCGCTCAGTGCTCTTGGCTTGTGGGCGCCGCCCTCCGGGCTCTCAGCCTGAACCAGATGTTCTCCTCTTAAAAGCCTCACCCTAATTCTCTCTCTAAAGACCCTATTTCCAATGAGGTCCCATTCTGAGATTCTAGGTGGATGTGAATTTTTCAGGAAACCTGTTCAAATCCCTTCAGAAGAAGCGTTTGGCAGCCTCGTGTCATGCTGCTGTTAGGTGAAAATTCGCAGAACGGTGCGCGTGTAAGATTTGGGGTCTGCTTTGGTTTGCTGCAGGCTGCCGGTGCGATACGCCAGAAATGGGTGGGCTTTTATAACGGGAATCGGTTAGGTTAAAAGCTGGAGAAAATGTCCAAATCAAGTATCAAGCGGAGCTCTCTCCCCGAAGGTTGGCTGCTGGCGATCCCGGGCTCCTGCCATGTGCCGGGGCTCGGTGGCAGCTCCGCTGGTCCCTGCACCTGCTCCAGGCTTACCCGCGTTCTCTCCAGCTTGCTGTGGGTGGCAGGCACGTGGCAGGGCTCGCTGCCGCTCCACTGGCTCTCCCCTCCCCTCCAGGCCTGGTGGCCGTCAGTGTCCCCTCTCCGTGGGCCCAGCCCCTCGGGGGCCTCTCTCCCTTCCTCTGGCCTCCGGGACCTCTCTGTGCCTGTAGCTTTTTTCTGTGTCTGCAGCTTTTTATTCCTTTGTTTATAAAGGACTGTGGTAAGAGGTTTAAGACCCACCCTGGGTCATGCCCTACTGAAGTGACCTAATCAAAAGGAAGGCCCCTGCACTGAATCTAACCCAAAGGTCCCACATACAGTAGGTTTAGGGGCACAGGAATGGGTCAGCTGAAGATCATAATTTTCTGGGGTCCGCACAAGACTCAGGCCAGCACAGGGTGGCATGGTGAACAGGTAATGTGCTAGGATGTGGCTGCTCAGGGCAGGTTGGCAGTGGTTTTGTCATCAGCTGTATCCCTAGGGCTGGCCCCAGACAGGCACGCGGCAAATGTTTGCATGCACGACGGGCAGGTGTGCCTTTTTCTGGCTGCGTAGTATTCCCCATAATGCCACAACACAGTTTCAGTAACTTGCCTCCTACAGACTTCCAGTCTTAGCTCTTACAGAAGCTGCCCAGTCTGCAGACCAGAGGCTGAGGGGGCTGTCGGGTCTGAGCCGAATGCATTTGTCAAATGGCCCTCCACGGTGGCGTGCCGAGTTCTGGAGTATCCTTCCAGAATCGGAATCAGGTCACGTTGCTCCCCAGCTCCCCAAAGCTGGCCCTGCCTCAGAAGCGAACCCCCATGCGTACACATGGCTCTGCGGGGTCTGCCCCCGGCCCTGCCTCTGAGCGTACCTCTTAGCACTGTGCTCCTCGCATGCTCTGTTCCAGCCACCCTGGCCTCCTTTCCTTCCACCTCGGTGACTTTGAAGGCTCCGTTCCCTCTGCCTGGTGCGCTCTTCCCCTCACCGTCTGGGTGCCCGCCCTCTCGCCTGGAGACCTCAGCTCCTCCGTCACCTGCCCTGGCAGCCTGTTTGTGGTTTCACAGAATAAAACTCTCTTGCCCTTTGTGTCTACTGCAGCGCAGTGATCTGGCTTGTCCGCCGTGTGGGCTCAGCAGCCTGCCTTCCCCACCGATGACTGGTGGTGGGCTCACGCGGGTCCCTGATCCACCAAGGGCCGGTTGTTATCAGTTAAGTTGTGCCCCCTCCCCCCCAAAAAAAAAAGACGTGTTGCAGCCCTGACCCCCAGAACCCCAGGACGTGACCTTATGTGGAAATAGGGGGTTTCGGATGGAAGGAGGCACGTTCCGATGAGGTCGGACTGAGTAGGGGGGACCCTTCAGGAAGGGGAGGGGAGACCCCCGGGACTAGCCAGGTGACAGCGGGCGCACACCTGCCGGCAATCCCGGAAGCTGGAGGAGGCGGGGCAGGCTCTTGAGCCCTGCAGGTTTCGGACCTCTGGCTTCCAGACCGTGAGCCAGGAAGCTTCGGTTTTCAGCACCCAGGGCTTAGCGGCGCCCAGGGTGGACGGCAGGTTAGAGACTGGCCTGTGCCCTGACACCCCTCCCTCTTCTCCCTGCTGGAGTCTCACCGTGGGGCTTGGTGGGAGCGGGGGGATCCTCCCTGCTTTGGGAAGCGGGGGCTGCAGTCGGGGTACGTGTGGTGGGGGGTCACTTGCAGCCCCCAACTCCTCGCTGAAGGACCGACTGCAGCCCCCGTGCCCTCGGCGGCTGGGGCTGGGGGAGCTCGCGGAGCCCCTCCTCGGGCTGCAGCCCCCTCCTTCCCCCAAGCAGTTCCTGCCTCTTGGGCTTGAGGGTCTGTCAAGGGCCAGCAGGGGCCGGTTTGGGGCAAGCGGACCCAGAGAGCGGCTCCGTGTCGGGCCAAGGGGCGAATGAATTCCTGGGCTGGGTCAAGGACTGCTGTAGCCAGACTGAGTGTCTTTCCTCACCCCTGGGGAACCGTGGGCCAGAAAAGGTAAGCGGTTTATCTGAAACCACACAGCAGGTTTTGCAATCTTTTAGACAAACAGAGCTTAATCCCTGAAATGAATGACAAATCTGTCCCTAAGTGTTTTTCTTTTACACACGCCCCACCCCAGGGCTGATGTTGAAACTTGTTTAACTGCTGGGAGGACCCCAGAGAGCTGGCGGATGGGAAGGGCCCTCACCTGTGGCATGGCCGAGGCCCGCCTTCCACAGTTCCAGGGGTAGTAGAGGCCCCAGGGGCTGCTCGGGCCCAGACCCCCCCACAAGCTGGTGGAGCAGCTGGAGTGGGGCGCGTTCCCTGGAGTCACCCGCTCCCCCGCGTGGTGGTGGTGGGCGGCACATGGCGCAGGTGAACTTCGCTGCAGGCTGGCGTCTCCCCAGGTAGAGACCACCACAGTGCGGGGCTCTGCGGGGGGCACTCTGAGCAGGTCCCACCTCGTAGCAGATTTCCAGGCCGTTCTACTTGGGTCCTAAAATAGCCTTTGCAGCTCATCCTGGCAAGTGGGTTTCCCAGGCGCAGGGGAGATAAGGCTGTGCTGACTTGGTGGCTGACCCGGGCATGTGCGCCAGCGCGGCACGCGCCCTCTCGCCTCTGCCCCCGCCAGCTCCGCTCACCGGGCGTGAGGGGCCCAGAGGGAGGCCTCGTCCCCTTGCGTGCACACGTGCGGCGGGCCGGGCCTGGGTTCTCCGTCCCCAATGGCATCTGTTTCCCTTCGCTTGACCCCTGCCCCTGCCTCTGAGCTTCTGGCATCTCAGGAACACGAGGCTGCGGTGCCACAGGTGAAGGAGAGGCTCTTGTACACGTTCAGACCCCAGCATGGGTAGGTGCTGCTGAAGCGTGGGTGGGTAGATGGACAGATGGATGTAATGTGGATGGCTGGGTGAGTGAATGGATGGATGGATGGAGAGTGGATGGATGAGTGAGTGGGTGGGTGAGAGGATGGGTGGGTGGATGGATGTATGAGTAGATGGATAGTGATAGTGGATTGGTGGATGAATGGATGGGCGGGTGGTGGGTAGATGGATGAGTGTGTGGATGGATGGAGAGTGGATGGGTGGGTGGGTGGCTGAGTGGATAAATGTGTGAGTAGATGGATAATGATGTGAATTGATGGGTAGATGAATAGATCGGTGGTGGGTGGATGGATGGAGAGTGCATGGGTGGGGGGTGTGTGGATGGGCAGTGGGATGGAGGCCTGCTGGTGACGGCATTCACCAGCTTCACTGGGCTGTCTCCTGCCGTGAGAGGGAGGTTCTGGAGGTGGAGCAGCTCCGGCTGCCTTGCCCCCGGTCGGCTGGGCAGGCTGCTGCCCCACCACCCGTCCCAGTGGCCGCCCCTTCCTGCGCCATCCTGGACCGACTTCGCCTAGGTCTAAGGCTCAAAACCTGGCAGATTCTGCCCCATCCTGAGAAGAGACTCAGCCCTGTGGCAGCTTTTTTTTTTTTTTCACAAGCGACCTGAAGCCCTCCTGGGGGCCGAGAGGCACCCCTGAGGACGACGCTTCTCTTGAAGCGCCGTGGGACCCTGCAGTGGCACCTTCTGGCGGTTTGGATTCTGGGTTTGGGGGATAGCAAGGGCTGCCCTGGGGCTGCCCTGTGGCCACCGGCTGGTCCCTGTACAGAGGAGGCTGAGCTGCTGGATGCGAGAGCGTGTGTGGATGGTGAGATTGGGGCAGGGCCAGCGTCCAGGGCTTGGCCTCTGGCCCAAGGCCCCTGACCAGTCCCTCCCTGGGCCCGATGGGGCCCCTGCGAAGGCCTCTGGCTCTGGATGCGGGGGCTCTTCCTGGCTCCACGGAACCTTGTGCAGCCACCAGCACCCCCTCTCTGATGACGTGGCCGTGTTGCAGCTGGACCCGTGGCCCTGTCCTTGCCGGCTGCCGAGTGGGGGTGCCGATGCCCCTGCATTGGTGCACCTCGCAAACGCTTTCTGCTCACCCCGTGCGCCCCGGGAATGCGAGGGCGTGTGCCGCTCTCGCAGGGCCCGAGCAGGAAGGGGTGCTGGCCGGGGGGCCCCCGTGAGTCACACCACCCGGGGGGCCTAGGCCGAAGGGCAGCGGGCTTGGCAAGCACGAGGGGTGCAGATGGGGGGGCAGGGCTGTCTAGAGGAGCAGGAGACCCACCCCGGCAGGTGCGTCAGGGTGCACGGGGGCCGCCTGGGGGTGGCAGGCTGTGGGCGAGGGGGGAGCCAGGGGCCAGGTGGGTGCCGAGGCAGGGAAGGGCGATGGGGCCGCCTGGGAACTTTCAGAGAGCGCCCAGCTGTGGGGGCGCGGCTTGTGAGGAGTGGGGGCGGGTAATGGGGCAACCCTAGGACTTGCTGTTTGGTCACAGTGGAGAACCCCGAAATGTTGGTCTGCTCCTGGCCAAGGTGCTGGGGCCCTGCTGAGGTCGGCCCTGCAGGGCGAGGTCTGGGTGGGGAGGAGGGAGAGCCCTGAGAGGGCTGTGCGAGCGGGGCAGGCTGCATCTGCCGAGGGTGGTGGTCAGTTAGCCTCTCCCGCCCGCGAGGTCCAGTGCAGCTCCGCGGAGGCACAGCACCCCTCCGCAAGCTCCGGAATGTTCCGGCTGTCCTTCGCACTGGGGCCTGGGAGGGGCTGGGGGTACTGGGGGGGCCCCTGGCCTTGGTGCCCAGGACGGCCCTGCCTCCCGTGCTGTTATCAGGCCCGTGGCCACCTCAAAGTCGTGCCTGCCCTGGCGTCTGCTGGCGTTTCCGGCCCCTTCCGGGGTGTGTGAGCTTGTGGGTGTGGTCTCCTTGGGGTGCCCTCGTGGGATGGGCACCGCTAAGTGTGGGACATGCGTTAGCCGTCCCTCCCACGGGCCCGGGGTGAAGGGGACGCCCTAGGGGTGACCCCAAGAGGACACAGAGGCTGGGGGGAGCCCGTGAGCAGCAGACTCAGATCTGAGTCAGGTTTGTAGGGGGGCAAAGCAGGGTCTTCCCCCATCTCTGCGAGACCCCAGAAACTTGCCGTCTGGGGGCGGCTTGGCACCGCAGCTAGGCGGCCGGCCTCTGGCCACGGCCCCCTGCGTGGCACCGTGTTGCTCGGCAAGGGGCTCGGAAGGGAAGGTCCCCCGGCGCGAGCCTGCAGCCAGCGGGCTCGGCGCGCAGCTGGGGTCCACGCTGCGTTTGATGGGACGGGGGCCAGGACGACAGCCCCCGCTCCACAGCAAGGCAGCACCGTGGAAACGGGCAGTGCGGGTGCGGGCAGGGCCTGGCGTGGAAGAGGGGGCGACGTCTGGGAGCGCCGGGGCAGTCGGAGCAGGCGTTGGGTTTCCAGCGAGAGGAAGCCTTCCCGACCCGGGAACATGGCCTCGTCGACCGCAAACAGCGGCAGCCCCGCCCGCCCCGGGGCGGGTCAGCCAAGCCGGCCTCGGCGGTCAGCCAGGGCCGCCCCAGGTACTGGCTCGGGGGCTGCGAGGTTTTAGGTTTTGCTTATCTGAAGTTTCTAATAAAAATGCTGCATTTTATCAATGAAAGGTCATTTTAATTAAAGTGAGTGAAAGAAAAGTGCAGGAGAGCTCAGGGCCCCCCCCAGTGATTTCCAGCCTCGGGGTTGGGAGGCTGGGTGGCTGCGTGTGCCCTGAGGCCGGGGCGGGGTGGCGCCTCGTGGGGCTGGAGAGGGGCATGTGTCTAGCAGCTCCTGGGCGCCACCTCCGGGTCGGTCCCTGGGCCACATCAGGCCTGGGTCCTGTCCTTGGGGAGACTTGGGGTGAGCACGGGTTAGCAGAAGGGCTCATGGCCCCTGGTCCACGTTGGGGTCTCCAGGAGCTCAGGGCAGCTGCTGGCCCTCTGGGCCCAGGTCTGGCCTGGATAGGCCCCTGCAGGAGGGGTGTCCGGCACAGCGGAGGTGGCGGCCCTGGGGCCAAGCCCGGAGATGAAAGGAGCCACGAGTCCAGCGGCCTTCCCTGCGCAGGAAGCATCGGCTGGGCTGTCTGCTTCAAAGGCCACACGTCCGTGGCAGGACATGCATCCCTGGAGACCACCGCTGGGGGCCCGGTCACTGTCCAGGAGGGAGGCCCTGGGCCCTCGGGCAGTCGAGGGACCACAGGTGCCCCCTCTCCGGCCCGGCCAGTCGCAGGGCCTTTGACCGTGGACCCCCAAGGCCGGTGAGCTTCTGGGTTGAGGCCGTGCGGCTGGCCACGTGGAAGCTGAGGCCCACAGGGGGCTGGGGTCTCCCAGCAAGTGGGTGGTCCCCCGTCGTGGCCCCTCCATGCCACCCTGGGCCTCCCCTACTGCAATGCGCCGTCCCTGGCCCGGCTTAACCCTTGGGGGTGAGGGTGGTGGGGGGGCCTGCGGGGAGCTGCCTGGCTGCTTTCCTGTGCATGCCAGAGTGGGCTCTGCCCCAGGCCCAGGCATGCTGGGGGTGGCCGTGGGGGGTGTGAGCATGTCCCTGCTCTGTGGATTCCAGCAGGGGGCTGGGCCTCAGCCAGGGACGCTCTCGGGCCAGCCGGGGCCCGGCCTTGTGGGGAGGGGGCCATGGAGGTGTGGCCTCGGGCGTGCGGTCAGGTCCCCATGTGGGCAGCAGCCTCCCGGGCGCCACACTCAGCTGGGCGGTTCTGGTTTTGGATGGTTCCGGGCGGCCCTGCCAGGTGCGTAACCTGACCCGTCCCTCCTGGGAGCCTGCGCCCTCCCAGGACGCACATGAGGGGGGGCGAGCGGGCCCAGGTGCCTCGGGAGCGGACCTGGGGGGGAAGTCGGCGCCATGCTGGCCCTGGCTGCCCCTTTTGTGGTGGGGGGAAGCGAGGCCCACAGTGAGGAGAAGCCTCTGCTCAGCCCCTGCCCAGGCGGGGTGCTGGTCGGTGGGGGGCACCCCGGGGCACCCCTGCCCAGGACGGGCCCCTCCTTGCCCATTGCTGTACCCAAAGGGGTCCCCCATATTGCAGGAGGAAATGAGAGTCGTGCAGGAGACAGGGTGGGGGCCTGGGTGCTGGGGGATCCTTCCCTTTACCAGGGAAGGGGGTCCCTTCACCTGGGATGTGGGGTGCCCTGCAGGCTCCCCCACGAGGAGTCTGCCCTGACTGCGGGCCCTCCTGGCAGGGAGGTGGGCACCCAGGGGGTCTGCCCCAGCTTGGGTGGGAGGCCTCGGGGTGGGGCCTGGCCCTCTGGCCGTTAGGGGACATGGTTTACCCTCAGCCGATGGGCCCCGGAAGGGAGGTGCCAGCTCCAGAAGCAGCCCGTGTCTGCTGAGAACTGGGGTCCTGGCGTCAGGGGGACCTGGGGGTTCAGGAAAGGCCCGTGCTGGAGAGGCCGCTGTCCACTGCACCGTGAGTCATCGGCCCACATGGGGGGGTGCCCGGTGTGCCTCGGCCCCCGCCGCCGCCCAGCCACGGGGCAGTGGCCCCCTCTCCCCTCCCAGCCTCTGCCTCCCCCTCCCTTTCACCTGCCATGGACCCTTTGGCCTCTGGTAGCCAAGGATGACTCCTCGAAACGTTTTTAAAGGAGCAGCTTCCCTGGCGTATCCTCGACCTGTAAATGCCGCACGTTTGAAGCAACTTGATCCGGGCCGACATACGTGGACACGGTGACCCCCACCATCAGAATAGCAGCCTGCTCTGTGGCCCCATCCCAGGCAAGCTCGCGCTCACTTTCTGTCGCTGTGACGTGGCTTGCCTTGTGTACACCTTGTGTAGATGGAGCCATTTCCTGTACGCTCTGTCTGCTTCTGTCGTTTGAGATCGTATTCTGGAGTTTCTCACGTTGTGGCGTGTGTTTGTTTCACTGTGTTCTGTTGCATCGACCCACCATGCTTTCTTTACCTGTGGACAGACTTGGGCTGTTTCCAGGCTGGGGCAAGGACACACGAAGCTGCTGCGGAGGTTTGTGTCCACTCTTGGGGTGGGCACGCTTTCTTTTCTCGTGGGTGGATCCCAGCTGTGGAATGGCTGGGCCACGCAGTAGCATCCGTACAACTTTAGGAAACTGCCAGCCCGTTTCCAGAAGAACCGCACTGTTCGCATTCCCGCCAGCAGCGCAGGAGCGTTCGGTTCCTGCACGTCCTCGCTGGCCCTGGCTGTGGTCAGCCCTCTTCACGTCAGCCGTGCTGATAGGTGTGTCCTGGTATCTCCGTGTCTGCACGTGCATTTCCCCAAAGACTGATGCTGTCGAGTAGCTTCCCACGGGCTCGTCGGCTGCCTGTGCGTTTCCTTAGGGGACATGTCTGTTCAAATCTTGCCCGTTTGAAAAACTGGCTTGTTTTTTTAATTGAGTTTTGAGAGTTCTTTATATATTCTGGGTACAAGTTTTTTTTATCAGGTTTGTGTTTTGCAAAGATCGTCTCCTCTCTCTGGCTTGTGTTTTCATTCTCTTAAGAGTCTTCCAGAGAGCAAACTTCTCGTTTAGTTTCCATGGCCGGCAGTTGGTCGGCTCTTTACAGGCTGTGTTTTTGGTGAGACGTCCTTGCCCAATCCCAGGGCACACGGATTTTCTGTGCTGTCTTCCCGGAGTTTGTGGCTCTAGGTTCCCCGCAGGACCTGTGGTCCACGTTGCTCTGATCTGTGCGTCAGGCGTGGATTCGGGCCTCGCGCAGGGGCCTGTGGTCCGTGTTGCTCTGATCTGCGCGTCAGGCGTGGGGCTCCCTTTTCACGCTGACCCCCAAGTGGAAAGCCCGTCCTCTCTCCACACGGCGGCCGGCGGCTCCTGTTCTGGGCTCTGTACACACACCTGTTGGCCCCTCCACGGCCCCTCGTTTCTTCTCATCTCCGTCTCCCAGTAGCCGTGTGGGCTTAGAGGTGACTCCAGCCATGCTGACCTTGCGGCTAGAAACGGGTGAACTGGGACTCGAACCCGGGACTCGAACCCGGCACTCTAACCTTGAGCCGCGTGGCCTCCAGGTCGCCAGCTTTTCTGCCCAGTACTCTAGCAAGCAGGGGATGGGCAGAGCTTCCCGCTGCCTCTCATCCCTTCCTCCCTCTCCCCCCAGCTTGCCCACCCCCTCCTCTCCTCCCTCCACTTCCCTGTCTACTCCCCTGGAGCCTCTGACACAAGCAGCCCTTGACTCCTGCCTGTCCCACCTGCTGGAGACCCCAGGCCGGTGGCTGAGTTGTCAGCAGAGAGGGCACGCCCCACCTCATGCCACGCACCACTGTGTCCCCGGGGGCAAGGAGGCCCTGGTGGCCCAGGCTCGGGGTCCACATACAACCGTACCCCTATGTGTGACCTGCGTTCTCTGAGGCGGAGCTGCAAGGGCCCGAGGGCCCCCGAGACCCATCTGTTCGTTTTGGGGTGAAGCCCCTGCACCCAGAGAAGGCAGGCCATGGCCCCAGGCTGCATTGCGAGCTGGGGCCGGGGCTCAGACCCTGTACCCTGGCCACGGGGCATCTGTGCAAAGCCCCTCCAAGCCCCCCAGGGATGTGAGAGCACAGGCGGGGCGCAGCTCAGAGGCCCGGGCTCCCAGCTCTGCCCGGCTCTCTGGGTGACCTCGGCCAGTCCTTGCCACTCGCTGGGCCCCGCTTCCTCCTCTGGGGGGGTTGGGGGACCCGTACCTGCCCTGCTTCCCCCCCACCAGCTTGTTTGAGGAGTGAAAGCGATAACGCTGTGAATGTGACTTAGGAAGGGCACCCTCACCTCTGGGGCTCTCCCTTGGGGGTGGTGAGACGGTGAGTCCAGGGCTCCAAGCCCCCACCTGGTACCTGGACAGGCATGAGCAGAGGGGCTACAGATGTGGGTGGAAGTGGGCTGGAGCGGGGCGGAGGGCGGGGGTCCCCTGTCCTTGTCTGCTGTGTCGCCCGCATGCAGGGCCATGCTGGGATGCCTGGTGATCGCGTGTGGCTGGACGTTGCCCCCCGACGCCCAGGGTCAAGGACTCAGCTCTGTCCCCAGGCCCAGGGAGCTTCACAGACCGGGGGTGTCCGCTGGCCAGGCTGGGGTTGCGGAGATGCTGGTAAGGGCTCTCCTCAAGCCTGCCGGGTAGGAGCCTCTGCAGGGAGGGCCGTGGACACCACCTGGCAGGGGACACCTGGGAGACAGGTGTGCTGCCAGCAGTGCTCCCTCTGGGCCCACCCAGGCTGGAGGCACATCTGTGACCCCAGCAGGACGCTCAGTCTGGCCCCACCCCATGCAGACCAGAGCTGCATTGTCGCGGCTTCTAGAACAGTTGTCCTTCTTCACCAGAACCCGCCAAGCAGGAGCCCAGAGGCCAGGAGCAGAGGGCCTGCCGGGGCCCTATGGCCCCCCAAAGCTCAGGGAGATGTGGTAGCCAGAGGGCCCACCACTGCTGGGGGCGGGGCGCAATGGGTCCAGGCCCCAGGGCTCCCAGCCCAGGGCGCTGTCTGCCACATCTCTGCGCGTCTTCACCTTGACCTTGGAACCGGCTCTCCTCGTCTCCGGGAGGCTTCTTGGGATCCGTGCTGTGCAGAGTGGACATCCAGAGCTGGCCGGCCCTGGGCCCAGCGTGGGTGGGCGTTGGCATCTGCAGATGCCGTTTCCGGGCCTTGGTTTCTCCTCGAGGTGACAGATGATGGCTGGCGTGGGCACGAGGGGCTGCAGCTGCTTCGTCCTGCCCCCACCCCCACAGCAGGGCTCCGTGGCCCTGGAGGTGGCTCAGCTGAGGACAGGTGCCTGGGGTGGGGGCTGCTGCCGAGGGGAGCGAGCTGGCCTGGGCGGCTTTGCCTGGTGGGCGGGTGCCACCTGCTCCTGGCGCCGTGGGAAGGGCCCCACTGCTCAGCTAACTGGGGCTTGCGGGGGAGCAGTCCCTGGGGGCCGGCTGGTAAGGAGCCATCCCAGATGCGTTCTCTGTCCAGCACAGGTGCCCGTCGAGCCATACAGGGTGCTGAGGCACGTGGATTTGCTGCAGCTGCCCCATGGCTCTTTCCCAGCTGAGACAGACGGACCTTACGTAGAATGTTCCGGCTGGGCAAGGGGCGCTGGAGGGGGGTTGTGCCTGAGCCAGACAACAGAGGGCCTCAGCGCATGGGGCAGCCTCAGGTGGGAGGGGGCGGGCACAGCGCCACACCTCCTATTTCTCCCAGCTTTTGACGGGGTGTTTGGCGCAGCTGGTGGCATTCAGGTCAGGTACGAAGAAGAGTGCGCAGATGCCGAGGGTGTCCACGGCTGGAGTGGGATATTCTAGATCCTGATGCTGGGGGTGGGGCCTCACCCGTACCCCAGGTACTAGCCGAGCCCATGATGGGGCTTCACTCATAGGAACCTCTCTACAACCCTATGTCAACCTCCTTTACAGACGGGGAAACTGAGGCACACGGTGCCTGGAGAGAGAGGGGCCAGGCTGGGCTGAGACCAGGCTTTTGACTTCAGGGATGGCCTCTGTGTGTGTGCTTGAACATGCATTTTTAAATTGTAAAATACATAAAACATAAAATTTACCATTTTAACCATTTTAAAGTGTACAATTCCATGGTATTAAGCAGAGTCGTGCAACCCTTTCCACCGTCTGGTTCTGGAACATTTTCATCACCCAAAAGGAAACCCCATTGGCAGGCCCCCCTTCCCTGCCCCCAGCCTCTGCTGCCCCATTCTGTCTCTGTTGGTTTCACTGAAGTGGAGACTTACGGGACGTGGCCCCGTGTCTGGCGGAGTCTTATGGGACGTGGCCCCCGTGTCTGGCGGAGACTTATGGGACGTGGCCCCCGTGTCTGGCAGAGACTTACGGGACGTGGCCTCCATGTCTGGGATCTTCCAGGTTTACCTGCATGGGTCGGCGCCCCGTTTCTCTTAAGCCTGACTATTCTGCGGTGTGGGTACGAGGCCTTCTGTTTCTCCACTCATCCATTGCTGGGCACTCAGGCGTTTCCACTTTTGGGATATTGTGAATCGTACTGTGATGGACATGTGCACTCAGGTCTTCACTCACACACCTGTTCCCAGTGTTTTTGGTTTATACCTGGGACTGGGATTATTGGGTGGGTCATGGGATGAGAGGGTGCCCCCGACGCTGAGCAGAGCTGGTCCCTGGCACCCTCTCTCTGTAGGGCGCACGTCATGGTGTTGGATCCCATCAGCTGCCCCTGCTCGGCCCCCTCGCCCTCCCCGCTCTGCACCTGGACACAGCCCCTCTGCCCCTCCACGCCCACCGTGACCCCTGCCCTGCTGGGCACCTGACCCTCCAGGGGCACACTCCCCCTCCACCTGGAGAGCCCCCTGGTTTGAAATGGAGCTGGTCCTCGGCCCCTACGAAACCCACCTGTGAAGAGATTACAGAGGCCACCAGGGACCCTAGGAAGAGCCCCTCGGCCCTGCTCCTGAGTGCCAGGCTGGACCCGGGTCAGAGCTGGGACGCTGCCCCCACCGCCCCTCCTTCCTGCTGCAGGCATCAGGATGCCCCCGGCCACGGCGCCCTCCCTTCCCCGCCTTCTGAGGGCCTGGCCCCGGGGGCCGCAGCCCCTCCTTCCTGCCTCGTGACCCCCGCTTCCTGCTGCCCTTCCCAGCCTGACCAGCCCCAGAACGGCCTCTTCCTCCCGGCCGCTGCCTCGCCCAGCCCTCCGCGGCCGGACTTCCGGAAGGGCCGCCTGTGCCCACGGCTAGTGCTTCCTCATGCGCGCAAAGTGAAGCCTGAAAATCATAAACTCAGCTATGATACCATCAAAGTACAGGAATGGGGATTTTCAAGCACACGCCCAGAGAAGGCAGAGGCTGTAGCCCTCCTCTCAAAGAACTGAGAGCAAAGAGGGTGCTTCCAAGTTGCTAAAGGTATAATCATCTGTGAAGCTTTAACTTTCAGGAGTGACAATGAAACAAACTGCTTGGAATGCAAAGGGCAGTAAGCAGAAAGTGTAATCACCTGCTACAGTCTTTGCTAAAGCAAGAAAACAAAAAATAATTATGTTTACAAATATAAGTAAAAATGATTAATATAGCTAAATTGATATTCTGAAATTTGTAACCTATAAACAAGCAATGTATGCTTTGTAATATTCCTAGAACAATCACAAAAAATTATTGCATGCAAGATGGCAAAGACCTCAATAAGTTTTAAAATTAAGAGACCATGAGAACATCCCTGATTTTTTTTTAACTTTAGTACATTTAATAATTAAAAATATAAACAATTAAAAACTAAAAAGTAAATATAGAAGAATAAATACATACATTTCTCATTTAAATGTACTGGATATGTATAAATTTTTTTTTTAATTAAACAATATGTTACACAATATATTTGGTTCATAGTAACGCATTCATACAGTATTTGTCCTTTTGTGTCTGGCTTGCTTCGCTCAACATAATGTCCTCCAGGTTCGATGAATGGATAAACAAACTGGTCTATTCACATGGTGGAATAGTATGCATCCCTGATTTCAACACAAGTTTAAAGTTCATTACAAATTCAATTAATAACAAGTTTAAAGAAGGAAATCTACTTAGAAATAAAAAAGCAACACCAATATTACTATATAACTTTGGATCAAATAGGAAATCAAAATTCAACTTCAATTACGATTAAAATTAGATATGAAAAATTCAGTAGAAGTGTTCATGGCTGTACTCTGAGGCGAAGTCATAGATATATATATTGATATTCAGTCTATCAAAAAGTAAAGTAAGCATGGACGTTCGTAAGTTCACATAAAGGAAAGCAGAGGTAAACAATATATGGATAGAAAATAAGGAAAACAGAATAGTTGGTTCTTTTCTTTTTATTTATTTATTTATTTATTTATCCCCCCCCTTGCTGCTTGTGTTTACTGTGTCCATTCGCTGTGTGTTTCTTCCGTGTCTGCTTATCTCCCCCTTGCTGTGAGGTCTTGCTGCATCAGCCCACTGCGCCGCGCGGGCCGGCCTGCCCTCACAAGGAGGCCCCGGGAAGCGAACCCGGGGCCTCACATATGGTAAACGGGAGCTCTATCGATTGAGCCACACCCGCTTCCCTAGTTGGTTCTTTTCAAGAGCTGGTGGTTCTTTGTAAAAAAGGACATGCTTTTCATAATTCTAATCAAGAAAAAAAACAGTATATAAAAATTAGAAATGAAAGGCCCTAACAGATTTAGAAAAGGTTTTAAATTTGATGGTAATTATCTGACACATTTGAAACACTCTGTGAGAGGCTTGATGGTTTGGGAGAACATATTACGTTAAAATTGAACTGGGAAGAAGCAGAAAACCTCAGCATGTAAGGGAATAATTTGAAAAGTTGTCAAAGTGTCTGCAGTGTACTTTGAACACCTCGGAAGACGGGGAGGACGCCAGGTGGGTGCGTGGTAAACCAGCAGCAGCGTCTCACCGGGAGACTCTAGATTGGGTTCTTAGCAAGGTGTCCATGAGCTTGAATTGAAAGTCCAAAAAACCTCATTCTTGTGGGGACGTGTTGGTGCGGGTGTGACCCATTTATTAAATAATACACAGTACAGTGTGGGCTTTGTAAGGGGTCTGTGGTTTCTACCTGATGGCGAAGGGGGTCCATGGAACAGAAAAGGTTAGGGACCCCTGCTCTGATGGTGGTCATGCGGATGTTTTCATTGTGTGTTTGAGAAAGTC